>APFE031243683.1:92940-106819 GCA_000404065.3 Pinus taeda
TCATACTCATTTTTACTATTCACATATTTAATATATTATTTATATCCTTAATGGATAATTTCATATTCCAAATATTTTGGAGTAATTAATCTTTAGAAGGAACTTTGTTCACTTCATTAATAAAAACATGGGTGAGAAGCTTTTAAGAGACGAGGATCAAGTCTAATTTAATCTTAGCAGTTGATTAGAGACTTAATCTTGGTTGTTAATTTCTCAACAGGAAAAGTATAAAGGAAGGATTGGGGTCAGTTGGAGAACACATAAAGAGATTGAGGAAATCGATTTTCTGAGGTGAGAAGTTCTCAAGAGGGAAATCAACTGGGAGTTCTTGCAGCTGAGGGGCAATGATAGTTCAGGAATACAGACAGAGAGGTGGAGAGAAGCTTGTGGAGGCAGCGCAGTAGCTGGGAGAGCTGACGCTAGGCCAGTATGGGCCCGCGCAGCATGGCGCAGAGCTAGGAGGGCCAACACAGAGGAAGAGCCGCCTACCACACAGAAAGTGGGGAGCTACCAGAACAACTGGGAAAGCTGATGCAATGGGAAAAAGTGTTGACGCAGTGGGCAGAAGTGTTGACGCATAGCCTCAGAGAGCTCCATGCAGGCCCACACAATCACTGCGAAGGGGCAAAGCAGTTGTAGCCGGGACTAGCCTATTTTGCTGTCGAATCAGCTGGATTCTGCTGGGTGAAGTGAGGTAAAAATCATTCAGGTTCTCCACCATTGTATTTCTCTGTCATTGGTTTGCTGGGAGAGCAACCAATATTTGTATTCAGAACTTCTGCTTAATAATAGAAAGCCCTTAGAGCTGCTACATCGGTTTTCCCGCATTGGGTTTTTCCGGGGTCATTTAGTCCAAAACTAAGTGTGTCCTTTGTGTGTTTGTCTCATTTATTTTTCAGTACTTGAGCTGATATTGGTGTAGGATGCGACATATTTGCATTAATATTTTCCGAATATTTCTGAAAATAACTTGTTAAATGAAGAACACAAGTAGGTAATGAAAATCAGTTTACCGCAGTAGGATTTTTGACTTGTTCAATTCATAAATTTTCACATTGGCTTCCAGAATGGAAGAAGAAGTCGCTTGCTTGTCAAGTTCTGCTTCCACTAAGGTTTGGTATATTGATAGTGGGGCTTCAGCACACATGATGGGAATACGAGAATATTTCTTGAGCTATTAAGAAGAACATATGAACTTCCAAATCACCATGGGAAATAAGGAAAAATGTACCCCCGTAGGAAGAGGTACTGTAGTTTTTCAAACTGAAGTAGGGGAACGACTTTGAGTTACCAATGTACTGCATGTGCTTGGATTGGGAATGAACTTACTCTTTGTATCTCAGTTATAGAACAAGGGCTATGATCTATACTTCATTGGGAAGAAAGTATATGTCAAACATCCGAGTTGGAAGAAGAAGGCCCAAATTGGAGTTAGAAGCAACAGACTGTATAAGTTACAGTTAGAGTCTCCAATGACACTGATAGGCAGCAGTGGTGAAAAAGATTTGAATGAACTATGGCATAAAAGGATGGGGCACTTACAGCATGGGGCTCTAAGAATTCTCAGAGAAACCGTCACAGGAGTTCCAAAATTAAGTACCAAACCAGATGATGTATGAAGAAGTTGCGTATTGGGCAAGTACGCCAAAGCGACTTATTCCAAAAGTACCAATAGGGAAAAGAGTGTTCTGGGATTAATACACTCAGATATCTATGGACCAATGTCCACAAAAGCTCTTAGTGGTGCCAAATACTTCGTCACCTTCATTGATGACCATTCCAGGAAAACTAGGATCTGCTTTCTAAAAACCAAGGATGAGGTTTTTCATCGATTCAAAGAGTTTAAAGCTCTAGTTGAGAATCTTACACGGAAGAGGATACAAGTGTTGCGCTCAGGCAATGGTGGAGAATATCTTGACAAAGACTTCACTGAGTTCTGTGCAAGGGAAGGCATAAAAAGAGAATGGACAACTCCATATAATCTGGAGGAGAATGGAGTAGCAGAGAGGAAGAACAAAATTATTGTTGAAGCAGTGAGGGCAATGTTGTATGATCAGGATACGCCCAAATTTCTTTGGGCAGAAGCATGCAACATAGTAGTGTATGTTCAGAACAGGACTCTTCACAGGGAATTAGGTAAGATTACTTCAGAGAGTGTCTTCATTGGCAAGAAGCCTAAAGTGAGTCATTTCAGGATATTTGGGACTTTGGCATACTGCCATATACCCGAAGAAAAGAGGAAGAAGTTGGATCAAATTGTAGAAAAATGATATCTTCTGGGATATAGCGAGAATGCTAAGGCATATAGAATCTACCTTTCGGGCAATAGAAAGATCGTAGTATGATGGGACGTAAAGTTCATGGAGGACAAAGCTTTTAGGAAATCCTAAGAATGCCTTCCGAAGATCAATCAAAGGATGATCCATTGGTCCAACCACTTCGACTAGCATAAACCATCACCAATATTTCTCCAAGGCATAAGAAGCTAGAAGCATCATAGCAGTTGGAATCTTAGGAGAAGGAGCAAATAGATCCACCCACTACCAGTGGAAGAACGAGTCGGGAACTTTGAAAGATACTGCGGGATGCAGAGGATTTCATTGGAGCTCCTAGGAACGAGAAAAGGGAGCGTAGACAACTGGATAGATACCAAGCTTTGGTGGCTCAAGTTGGAGAACCCTCTAGTTTTCAGGAGGCCGTTCAACATCAAGTATGGGTAGATGCTATGGTGGAGGAATACAGTTCTATAATGACCAATGCTGTCTGGGAAGTGGTACCTAGACCTTAGGACAGATCAATTGTTTGTTCAAGATGGATCTACAAGGTCCAGTACGATGCAAATGGCAACGTGGAAAAATTCAAAACCAGGTTCTCGGCTAAGGGGTATGCTCAGAAGGAAGGGATAGACTACATAGAAACCTTCGCCCCAGTAGCCAGATGTACTTCTATTAGATCCATGATATCCCTTGTAGCATAGATGGGGTGGGAGATTCACCAGATGGATATCAAGACTATGTTCTTGAATGGGGTGATAGAAGAAGTATACATTGAACAACTAGATGGCTTTGGGACACATCAGAAGAAAACTCATGTATGTAGGTTGAAGAAAGCCTTGTATGGGCTTAAACAAGCGCCTAGAGCATGGTATGGTCGAATTGATGGTTACTTGCAGAAGATGGGATTCGTCAAGAGTGATGCAGATCCCAACCTCTACTATCCAACTGTAGAGAATGAGCCTCTAATTTTGGTGTTATATGTAGATGACCTTTTTCTGACAGGTTCATCTAGGCTCATCAAAGATTGTAAGGAAAACCTAGCTACAGAATTTGACATGAAGGATTTGGGACGGATGCATTATTTCCTGGGGTTGGAAGTTTGGCAACAGAAGGGTGAGATTTTCCTTGGACAAGGGAGATACGCTACAAAAATTTTCAAAAGGTTTAGAATGCAGAGCTGTAGACCCATGGCTACTCCAATGATTACCAACTGGAAGAAAATTGATGCGTCTGAAGATAAAGAAATAGATCCTTCCTTGTACACGCAACTCATAGGGTCCTTGATGTATCTAGTCAATACCAGGCCAGACATTTGTTACGCTGTCAACACCCTCAGTTAGTTCATGGTGGAATCGAAGAGGGCACACTGGGCAGCAACCAAGCATGCTCTCAGATATATATGAGGAACAGTCGAGCATGGATTAATGTACACCCAAGGCAATGATATCAGACTGAGTGGGTTCACTAATGCAAATTGGGCTGGAAGTTCAGTAGATCGGAAAAGTACCATTGGGTACTGTTTCAACATTGGATCAGGAATGACCTCCTGTCGTTGTAGGAAACATAAGTTCGTTGCTCTGAGCTCAACTGAAGCTGAATATATGGCAGACTGCACAACATTGTGTGAAGCCATATGGCTTAGAAAGTTACTTGGGAATCTATTCAGGAGATGGATGGAAGCGACCAACATTTCGTGTGATAATCAGAGTTGCATCAAGCTCTCTAAGAATCTAGTTTTCCATGATTGGTCGAAGCACATTGACATCTGGTGTCACTTATCAATGACTGTGTCTAGCGGGGTGCAGTACAGTTACAGTACACTCCTACAAGAGAACAGGTGGCAGACATTCTCACCAAGGCTCTAGGAGGAACAAAGTTTGTTTATTTCAGGGAGAAGATGGGGATGACTGAGAATACGTTTCAGTAGCAGAAACAGATAGTGTAGTACTTAAGAGGGAATTGCAACACAGATGCAATAGTGACAACAATAGTGTCATGGGCAGCAATATAGTGGCAGCAACAACGCAGTGGATGAAGAGCAATAGGCCCAGCATCAACAGCGCAAAGGACCGATGCTGTGGATCAATGTGATACTTCTGTGGGAAAGTATTGCTAGAGCACATTCCTCGCTAAGAGGGACTGTTGAATTTTGGGTAGCATCAGATGTGCCCTAGCTCCGAAATTTTGTGGAGGGGCTTGAACACATGAGATCTCCAAGACCTAGAAATCGTTTGGAGAAATTCCACTCGGAGTGCATGTTATTCAAATAATTAAATATTTTTAATGGTGCCTAAGTTAAAACTTAGGAAATTAAAATAATTAAAGTGAATTGATGTAAATATGGGTGAGAAGCTTCTAATTGACGAGGATCAAGTCTAATTTAATCTTAGCCATTGATTAGAGATTAGATCACAACCGTTGATATCTCAACAGGAAAATTATAAATGAAGACTTGAGAGTCATTTGGAGATACATCGGGGCAAATACTTAGTAACCCGAGGGAAGTCGATTCTCTAGAAGTAAGAGTTTGATTTTAGAGGGAGAGTTGCAGGGTGAAGGAAGAGGAAGGTATCATCATCAATTGGAGACCGAGGAGGAGGGGGCGCAGTGAATTAGAGGGACAATGCAAAGGGACAACTCAGAGAGGCAACGCAGTAGAGGACGTAGTCCTCACGCAGAAAATGACGCAGAGGTGATGCAGTGGAGGCTGGAGGGTCTCTTGAGTGTTGGAATTTCTCCAGTGATTGGAGGAAAATTATCTCAGGTGTTTCTACAAAGTTTTCTCTATTTTCTGCGACTCATTCCTTGTAAAGAGATTGTTGCTGAAGAATAATAAATAAACCCTCATCTGCTGCACCGATTTTCCCGCATTGGGTTTTTCTGGGGACTATTGTCCAAAAACAACTGCGTTGATGTGATTGATTCTTGTGCTTGTATTTCACTGTTCTCTCCTCTATGCTATTATGTGACCACTGTAGTAGAATTTACTTGATGTTTATTGAAGGGTTTTGTAAATAACTTATTGTGGAAAATAAGTAGGAGAAATAAATCAGTTGCTGCAGTAGAATTTCATGTTAGAAATTTTCACAATTGGTCTATAATATATATATTGGCATTCATTGGACTTCATTTGGTATCACTTTAATTCATCAATTTGACCTATTCCAAGGAGTTCTGTTCACATGTTCGAAGGAGGAAGAAGTTTTCCAGTGAAGTTTGACCTCTCTTATCTCTGATTTGACCAGCATTGACTTGGACCTACTTGCTGCTGTTTGACAGAATTTTTGACTGGACTTGGAGGTTGAATATTCTGAGGATATTTGACTATTCATCGACCAAATTTCTGCTTCTGTTCTGGGCGTTGACTGAGGTTTGACCGAACCTTTCTGTAGAATTGCAGGACCGAATTTTGGCTCTTTGACCAGCAGCCTCAGGCTGAAATTCGGTCCCTTGTACAAACTTTGACCAGTGAGTAGATTGTTGACTTTTCTCTCTTCTGACTTGGCATTTAATGTGGTCAATGGTTGAACTTTGACTGGAATATTTTGATGTACAATTTGGATGAATTGCTCTCTCTCTCTTGTAAGGAAAGATTACCGGATTTACCCCCTTCTAGGGTTTTTTCCCAAGAAATTTTGTTGTCTCTTGTTTCGTTGTTTTTACTGTGATCTCTATTGCTCCACTGAAGTTAATGGTTGAAATTTTCTAAGTGTAACTGCTTGATGATTGGAGTGCTCTAAAGAAGTCAAAATTGTATCATTGGAACTTGGAAGTAGTTATCAGATAGAAAATTGTTCTAGTTTTGTTTGCAACTAGAAAATCAAGATGGTTTCGGAGCTATGGTGGATGAAAAGAGCATTGAGGTCACATTTGGTTTGATTATCTCACAAAGAAGAAGTCATTCTTGTGATCAAAGCTTAGGGCTTAATCTGTCAGCAAGCCTTATATTAAGAATCAGATTCCTTAGGAGACACACATATCTTTGATCTCAAGCAAAAAGAGACAAGACAAGTGGAGCAAAATTTTTTGTTGAAGAGGAGAAAAAGACTATGGGATATCTCTGTGCTAGAGGAGCGAGTTCCTGTGACTATATCTCTGTGCTAGATGAGCAAAAGATTGTGATTATACTCTGTGCTAGAGGAGCAAAGGTTTGTGGTATATCTTCTGTGAAAGCCAGCGAAAATTCTGTGACTTATCTTCTGTGGAAGCTAGTGAAATGTCTTTGTGGAAGCTAGTGAAGGTCTGTGGTATATCTTCTGTGAAGGAGGGCCAAATACACTGTAAAAAAGACTGAAAGCTGTGGTATATAACTCTGTGGAGAAGCTGTTGTTCAAAATTGTAGTTTCATCCTTTCTTACAAATCAAAATCCCTTGCAGAGCTGGTCACGATTTGATCATAATCTAGTAATGAAAAATATATCGTTTGTCAAGTCTCTGTATCCAAGGCCGAAACTCATTTGGAGAAGGTATCAAGACAAAAAGGCCTCAATATACTCTAAATCCCAAAGCTATAGGAGGCCAAGGAAGGCCTTAGGGCCTATTGAAGAAGGCTCAGAAAGGCTTGGATGAATAGCCTATTGTGTGTGTTTCCTTTATGAGACTTGTGAAGATTGTTGAAAGACTAATGAAACCAAAGTTACTCAATTCCTTGAACCACCAAGCTTATGAAAGAAGCAGCCTCCCACCTCTGTCTGAAATGAGCCACCAATTGTGTAGAGCAAGAATGAAAGAGTTTAAGGCTTGAAGGCACTGTACTCAAGAGAAGGTGTTGTTTCAAGGACCAGAACAAATGGCTGAAGTTGCATCAGTTCTGAAAAAGAATAAAAAAAGATTCAAGTTGATCATGTCAGAGAAGTCTAGAAGAAAGGACTGAATGTTATCTCAATCTGTTTCAAGATTCAGCCATTGCAGAAGGCTGAAAAATGACCAAGATAGCTGGGGATTGAAGACAAGCAAAGCCAAGAAGTTAAGGTATGTACCTGCTAACAAAAATCCTTTTGTTTGAGAGAGCTTGTGGAACAAGCATATGTTTTTTGAAGTTCGCTTGCACATGTAAGATTGGTGAGGATACTAAATATTTGATCTCAAGAGGGAGTCTCTCTCAAAACCTTAAGTGGCATTGACATTACCCAATTGACAATATTGAAATATTTTTTCAACGTGACATATTGCTTGACTGAAAAAGGTTTCCATGCATAGCATTTTACAATGCGAGAACTAAGATTGATGACTCCTAGAATCTTTGAAGAGAAAGCTATGCATCATCTTGTTTGAAGTATTTGATGATCTCTTATCATCATTAGAGGAGCTCTGAAGACTTACGTCATAATATATCAGAAGTATGTGTTAATGGCTTTCCTTACAAAATATATGGTAGATTGAATATCTTCTTCGAATGATTTCAAAAGTATCACTGTTTGTTTCAAGAATTTGTGAATGATCATCTAAGCCTCTATAGTTAAAGCCGAGACCGAGGATGACTGAGTGGCACATTGGGACCTTGGTATTATTGGTGGCGATAGTGGTGATAGTAGTAAGAGGGGGTGCTTGCTTAGGCACTGCTTGAGGACAAGCAATTTTTGGTGGGGAGGACTGTAATATCCCCAATTTTGATTCTCTGCATTAGTGATGATTTTTGGAAGAGTCAATTCCGACATTGGGACTTTTAGGAGAAAAAGGGAAAGCTGCAGCTCTAGTGGAATGGGGCGGGGGGCAAGAAAGAGAAATTCGACCCAAGGAGGGAACTCGCATTCTTGGAGGAGAGAGAAAAGAGAAGGAAGTGCGAATTAGGAGAGGGAGAGAAAGAGAGTGGGAGCCACAAGGGGAGAGGAGGCCAACAAATTATAAATAGAGCTTGAGGGCCTCACTTTGGCATCTTTTGGTCATTTCACAATTCAAACCTTAGTTCTCTTGAACTGTTTAGCTAAGACAACCGTGTTGTTTAGCACGAGGAATTTCCACTTGGAAATTCCAACTTCCTTCGGTGAACTTTGAGTGTCACCCTTAGGGAGTAGAGAGAAATTACCCTCAGGGAGTAGAGAGAAATTTGTCTTAGGAATTCTAAAGGAGCTACATTGCAGATCATTTCCAGCGGTGCGTATTTTCCTTGGGTGCAGAAGAAATTCGTGGGGGCTGAAGCTAGCAATTAGTGGAGTATTGGCCAGAGAATTTATAGGAATTTATCCTTAGGGAGAATGAGTTTCCCTTGGGGATTTGCAGGGGTGAGAGTGTTGCAATTTAGAGGGCTGATTTTTTGTATTCTAGGGCCTGCGCAGGGGTTTACCAGCGACTTCGGTGCACTTACAGATACTCAGAGTTTGGGGAGCATTTGAGCTGGGATCTGCTTGGTGATTGAGGAGAGTAATTCTCAGGGATTAGGGAGGATTTCTTGGAAGGAGATTTGGGCCTAATTCAGTAGTATATGAATTGTGGGGCGTTTTTGGCCCAATTGAGCAACTCACACTTGTTGGGGGTCATTGGGGGTCGGTGGATTCAGCCCAAACCCTTTTTGGGTTTTTGTGGGTTTGGTGAGAGGAGTCTAGGACTAATTTTGCAGAATTTTTTGAGTACTTCTAAGGGTAGAATTCCTAGTTCCATTCGTCAGCCAACAACAAAAATTGTTGGAGGAGGACACTGTTTATTTTGGGACCATTTCCACCACTTGGGTTCGTGAGATATTTCTGGGTTTTGTTGAGCGAGCGGAGTAGTGACCGTTGCTAATTTCTCAGAATTTTTGGAGCGGTTTGGAGGATTAAATCGACAGTCCCTTTCCAGCGTCAGCGACAATTTTTCTAGGTGGACGCAAATTTAGTAGTAGAGCCATTTCCAGCACTTGGGTGCCATCATATTCACCTGGGATCTTTCCCTGCTTGCAGTAGCAAGCTCATGTTCCTTTGATCTCATTTATTGTACTCATATTCATCAAAATTAATACAACGACTCAGAGTTTTTGCCCATATTTCCATGTTCAAATGTGTATGGTTGTGCATATTTGAATTTTGTAGCTGTAGCTAGTTCATTGATTCTATTATCTACGGTAATTTCTGTTTGGAATATTACATCGATGAACCACACTTGTTGGTTCGAAATGCGTCGGCCAAAAATTTCTTTATGTGATTTCTAACGAAAGACTTTTCTTAATTCATTATGGATCACAAAAGCCTAAACAGAAATTACATCCAAAGTCTTCAAGTTTTTATTAATCTTTCCCTTCTCACAACAATGAGATAGTAATCACAAGTTGTAATGCACATAAACCATGCTCTTTGACCGATTCACATTCAACCTATTTCTTTTGACATTATGAATGAAAAAGGGACAAATTAGAGTTCAAGCTTGGTTGGACTACTTAACATGCCTAATCAATGATTTTTGTTGGAGCGAAGGGAACATTTTTGCTAAGGTGATGATCAAGAGTTCAACGATCAACACTACCAACATTGTGGTGCATAAAGGGCTTGGTTCTCTTGATTAAATACCAATCACATACCCTCATATGTGATAGAATCCAATGAAGATACTGCAATACCATCAATCATGAAATCCTAAAAATTGTTAAGTTTGTTGAATTTCGAATGGGATATGAAATTCTGCTCTCCATATGAAGATTGATGAGGTTGAAACGACTCTCAAACATCTTGGAACAATTTATAGTAAATTTAAAAAATTAAGGAAATATTACCTACTCAAAAACCATAATCGTTGTTCAATGTGTCCAAGGAGTGCTAGGGATTGTCTAGGGAGTGCTTAGGGAGCACACTTCCTACTCTAGGACTATTCTAGGGAGCACCATGCTCCCCACAGTGGTAGGGCTCATGAACCACTCTTAGACCTCTCGAAACAATTTATGGTACTGTTAAAAAATTAAGTAAAATTTGCCTACTAAAAAGCCATAATCATTGTTCAATGTGTCTAGGGAACATTGCAGATTGTCTAGGGGTGCCTGGGGAGCACACTTCTTATTTTGGGATTGTTCCAGGGAGCATAATGATCTCGATAGTGGTAGGGAGCATCCCAATTTGCTTGAAGTAAGCTCCTCAGACACTTTCGCATGAAGTGTGATTCCAAGGGGGAGTAGCTGTTTGGGGGGGGGGGTGTGCAGAGGGGGGATTTCGATAACATTTTCCATGAGAGATTAAATTGTATAATAATCCTCCTAGGAGAATGCTCCATAACAACCTCCTCCAAAACTAACAAGAGGTCCACTAGATGCATGCAACCAATCCTCATGTGAATTCCAAGGTAACCAACCCCATGGATGAGCTTGCAAGATGCCTAGCATATGGGGATTTCCACAAGAAATGAAGTAGTCAAAACTCCAAAATCGCAAGTGGACCATCTCCACAAGACAAATCCAAGGAGATAAGGGTAGATTAAGTTTTGAGCATATCAAAATCTCCATGAAGTAAAAAAATATATATATCCATTAAAATAATTTATATGCCAAGTCAAAGAGATGAGGGCGTTTTCCATTGCAAATCAAATGTGTTTAGAATTATAGCTCTGATAGGAACTTCCCCACAAGTTCAATCTGTGCATGCGAAAAGTGTTGGAAATTCAAAATGGCACCTTATTAAATCAATTTTGGTTAACCTTAATATTTGCTTGTGAACTTTGTTAGTCTTCTTGAGTTCTTTATTTAGATATTTTCATCAAACAAATATCAAGAACAAAAATAGTAGTAACAGAGGACACATAAATTAGACAGACTCTTAGCCAAGGGGGAAACCCAAAAAACTCCTCTCTTCTTATAGAATCTTCTTTTAATGACCAAGAAAGACCCAAACCTTAGACCAAGTCCTCCAAGTACCAAGTCAGCCCTTCCAACAAGTCCTTACTGGATCTAGCACCAACCAACTTCAAATTGCAACTTTGACATGCCAGCTTCGATATTGCTACTTCGACCTGCAACTTCGGCCTACAACTTCGGCCCTATAGCTGTTGCAAAAACCCTAACTCAATTCTTCAAGATGTTTTCCTTGATCAAGGAAGCTCCTTCCAAGGTCAATGAAGTCAAAACAAACTATCTTGCTCTTTTAGCTACTTGATATTACAACTTGTCCTAATGCACCTCAACCTGAAATCTCGGCCTTCTTGGAAGCTGTAGAAACCCTAATCCTTCACATGTGTGAGAGAGATAAAGCCCAACAACAAGATTTTCGTCCTTCTTTTCCTCTTCTAGACCGTTGCTATCTTCTTCTTCTGCTTCTCAGCTATAGATCTAACTTCCTTCTTGAGATCGACTTTGTGAGTGAGTCACAAATGAGGTCGAGCTGCTCCTTTGTATAGCCTTTCCAAGGGGTTAAATTGCCTCCTTTAGGCCGACTTGAAGCTTCTAGGGTCGTCTTGTACTTTTGGAGTTTCTAGGACTTTCTAGACTAAAAAATAATTCTTTTCAATTACATTTTGCCCGGAAGGGTCTTATAAACATGATGCTGTCTTCTTTGGCTCATGACAATAAATCCTAAGACCTAGCAAACCCTAGAAGCATGAAGAACATGCTTTTACCTAGAAGACCATCAATAAGAAGCATGGAACCCATGCTTTAATAATAGTAACTTCTTCTTTTCTTCTTTTGTTGGTTACGTAGGATACATATTAAAATGAGTACGACAACAATTATGAAGACTGAAATTTGTTACATTATCAACACTCCCTCTTAGCTAGGGAGGTATTCATAATTGTACAAAAAGTACAACATCATTCTCAAACTGAAGAGTTCTCATAAGGAGAGTCAGATTGATAAGCCAACTGTAAGCATCAATAATATAATCAACAATGTCACTAAGGCCTAACTTGACAAGCTCAACTTCATTTAAGAGCATTATACTGGGAGGGTTTACGTGTGATACTACACTACCTCTACAAGGCACATACCCCATCCAGATTTTCACAAGGTATGTCCTTTTAGGACTATTCTTATCTTGGATCTCCAATCCGGAGTCCTCAAAGAATATCGGTCCTCTTCAACCACTTCTCTTGGATGCCTGTCCTATCCTCAAAAGAGTGTCGGTAACTTTCCTTTCTTGGATAATATATCCTCAAGGAAACCACAGATGCTTATCCAATCCTCCATCATTCTCTCTTCTTTATCTAAAGAAGAGAGTGCACATGTGATGTTTGTTGATTTGTGGTAGCATCCGATGTCCTCTAGCCATGAAAATTAGTGGAGAGGCTAAAGCACATGAGATCTCTAAGACCTAGAATGGTTTGGAGAAATTCCACCCGGTTTGAGAGATATTAAAATAATTCATATTTTTAATGGGGTTCCTAAGTCTAAACTTAGGAAAATTAAAATATTAATGGGTATTAATATAAAACTGGGTGAGAATGTTCTAAATGACATGGATCAAGCCAAATCTAATCTTAGCCATTGATTAGAAACTTAATCTCAACCGTTGAAGACTCAACCGGAAAAATATAAGAGGAGGCTTGAGGGTCAGTTAGAGATACACCAAGATTGATCAGTCAGTTCGATTTTTTTGAAGCGGGGCTTGCTGAGAAAATTTGAACAATTGATCTGTTGCAGCGAGGGGCAGTGAGTACATAGCAGAGGGGCATAGATAGTGCTTGAGGGTTAGTGCAGTGACTGAAGAGGTTGACGTAGAGGTAGCCAGAGCTACGGAGAGGTAGCAAGAGCCACGTAGAGGCAGCTAGAGATTGCGCAGAGGCTGAGAGGCCTGTGTGGGTGACGCAGAAGGCCAGAGAGCTGACGCAGAGAGGCAGAAGGTTGACACAGGGGGTTCAGGAGCTACGCTAAGGCTAGCAGGGCTGGCGCAGAGCCTAGGAGAAGCGCCGAAAGGATTTTCGTGGGGCAGATTAGAGCTGAGTGGTTGAATATCTGTCTTTGAGAAGAGGTATTACTGCCGTGTAATAATCTCTGTTGGGTGAGCCAGTTCGACACCCTAGTTATACTCAAGAAATCTACATAATAATAAAACCTTCAGAACTGTTGCACCGGTTTTCCCGCATTGGGTTTTTTCGGGGACGATTGTCCAAAAATAACGGTGTCTCTTCTGTGTTTGTCTAGTATTTCAGTCGCTGATTTGTATATGAGTTAAGGCTGCATTTGTGTTTATTTTCAGTGTTTATATGTATAAACAACTTGTTAATGGAATAAACAAGTAAGTGAAATAAACCAGATAATGTAGTAGGGATTTCTAACGTGTCAGACTTAGAAATTTCAACATGGTATCAGAGCATTGCAGGTTATAGAAGGGCTGAAGGCACCAACAGATATCGGAAATTTGCAACAGTAGTAGCTGTCCTAAGAGACAGAGTTGCTCCTAAGCAAAAGGCAACAGAGGAGTGACGTAGAGGGTCTGCGTCATCATTTGGAGCCAGAGAGAGGGTCAACGCAGAGGCAGAGAGAGGCTCACGAAGAGCCACGTCATCCCACTCAGCTAGGTAGGCTTGACACAGTTGGCCAGAGGAGCGATTCAGCTTTTGCCGGGATTCAACGGAGCTGGAAGGCTCAGTTTCTTCAGTTGCCGGTGCCAAGGGAGTTGTGGGAGATTGTGGATTGGGAAGCTGGTGGGGTGTTATTTCTGTCGAAGCAAAACAATAGCTAATGGGACAGAACCAAGGTAGAGGGAGTCGTTGCC
>APFE031243683.1:108776-120920 GCA_000404065.3 Pinus taeda
ATTAGAGACTTAATCTCGGCTGTTGAAGACTCAACAGGAAAAGTATAATAGGAGGCTTGAGGGTCCATTGGAGATGCACCAAGATTGATCAGTCAGTTTGATTTTTTGGAGCGGGGCTTGCTGAGAAAATTCGCATAAGTGATCTTTTGCAGTGAGAGGAAGTGAGTACATAGCAAAGAGGCTGAGACTGAAGAGGCCGACGCAGAGGTAGCTAGAGCTACGTAGAGGTAGTAGGAGCCACGCAGAGGCAGCTAGAGATTGTGCAGAGGATGAGGTGCCTGTGTGGGTGACGCAGAAGGCCAGAGAGCTGACACAAAGAGTTAGAAGGCTGAGGCAGGGGGTTCAGGAGCTATGTTGAGGCTAGTAGGGCTGGCGCAGAGCTAAGGAGAAGCGCCAGAAGGATTTTCGTGGGGCAAACTAGAGCTGAATGGTTGAATATCTGTCTCCGAGAAGATGTATTACTACCGTGTAACAATCTCTGTTGGGTGAGCCAGTTCGACACCCTAGTTGTACTCAATAAATCTACATAATAATAAAACCCTCAGAACTGCTGCACAGATTTTCCCGCATTGGGTTTTTCAGGGGACGATTGTCCAAAAATAACAATATCCCTTGTGTGTTTGTCTAGTATTTCAGTTGCTGATTTGTATATGAGTTAAGGCTGCATTTGTGTTTATTTTTAGTATTTTTATGTATAAATAACTTGTTAATGGAATAAACAAGTAGGTGAAATAAACCAGATAATGCAATAGGGATTTCTAACGTGTCAGATTTAGAAATTTCAACAATGTCCAACGTCACTCCCTCTCAACCAGAGAGGATATCCCTATTCTCTCTAGAGAATAGATCCTTGCTCCTCTCTAAGGAGACTCCTCAAGTCTCTCTTAAATTTGGAGGAGATTCCTGACTTTCTAATTGGGAAGTCATATCCACAAGCTTTCTAGGTTGTCTTTATAAGAGTATCAACTACCAGTTCTTCATAGCTGCTTGGCTCCCTCGTTTCTCCGCATCTCATCATATTGAGTCTGCTTCCTTTCGAGGTATCATGGAGCGATCTTCACTCTTCAATTTTGTGATAGGAACCAGGTCACCTTTCTTGCACATCAGTTTCATCTTTTCATCATCGATGAAGGCATTATATTGAGCCTTTACAAACTTCAAGCTAATCATAGCTTCCTCATGAAAGTGATCTCCTTTTCACCTTCAGGTTATCTTCTTGCATACCTTTTAGTCCCAAGATGGGCACATATTGACTTCATAGTTGCTAGGTACTAGATATTGAGTTTCCCTCAATATTTTTCATACATTCTATCCACACACTTGAACTTGCCTCAATTGTCATCAATTATTCTTGCAAAATTTCTTCCAGGTAGCAAAATAATATGTTAACCAGATAACCAACAATAATTAAAAATAGAATTACCTCCTCATGATGTCCTTCTTGTGCAGACATCAACATCCTTATGGTCCATCTCCACTTGAATCTTCCTTCATGCATTAGAGTGCCCAAGGATCGAACTTGATTACCAAGTTAAAACCTTTTCTTCCGGAGATTATACTAGATGTTAATCATACATAATCTAATGAAAGTCTTAATTCTTTGTTTTTTCTCTAAGTAAGTCGAATTCTTCCTTTTAAGCATCATATAATCATACAAAGCATGCTACAATATTCTCTACATGTGAATCTTATACAAGGGCTACTTTCAATATGCATTCCTATGCTTCTTATTCCATCATCTAGCTATATATCTCATAATAAGCTTGCAACTTGACCCATTGCATTCCTTCACCTCTTTAACAGTATTGTTTCCACATTACATGGAATTTATACTAACCTTGTCATAATGCTTCTCCCAAGAACCTTCCAAAATGATGGTTCTTAAAAGATCATGATGATCCACCTTAGCAAGATCATTGTGTCTAACATAATGTTTGAGAATGCTTAGATGAACAATATGCAAATTGGTCTATCTATTTAAAGACTAGATGATTTCTACCAAGCAACTTAACCAAGTAGACTATTAGTATGCTACTATCACATGCTTCTATCTATGATGCTACAAAAACAAGATTCTTTTGAAGTAAACAACACTACATATTATTCTAAAGGAAATATTAATCCTCATGAAGAACCTGATAGACAGTGTGCCTTCTTCAATAGTAAAGA
This sequence comes from Pinus taeda, assembly GCA_000404065.3. Classification (NCBI taxonomy): domain Eukaryota; kingdom Viridiplantae; phylum Streptophyta; class Pinopsida; order Pinales; family Pinaceae; genus Pinus; species Pinus taeda. The sequence goes on from APFE031243683.1 coordinate 110,946, forward strand.
TCTTTTACATCTTCTTTCTTCGGCTTCTTCGTAGGTTCTCCTGTTTCCTCAACTATGTGAGCCTCGCTTCTTTCCATTCTCTTGTTGTTGTGTTGGCCTGGAAAATCCCTCTTAAAAGTGTCCATATTCATTGCACTTAAAGCATTGAACCTTAGAGATATCTTTCTTCTTGGACTTCTTGAACTTTCCCATTCTTCATCTTCTTTACTTGAGCTAGAAAGCCTTGAGACTGTTCATCTGACCCAATGTCATCTTTTACCTTGATCCTAGATTCTTCCAAAATGCATTGAGCCCACAACTCATCAAAAGGAGTTGAATCTTCCTTAGAGAACATGCTTATTGCAAAGCTGCTCCATTCTAGTGGCTATGCATTTAATAGATAGATGGTCATTTCTAAATCATAAATCGTCTCTCCAAGTCCCTGCAAGTGATCTCTTAATTGAGAGATCTTCATTAGAAACGATGCCATGTCCTCATCCTTTGATTTCTTCATCTTGTATAGTTTATTCCGCAAAGACATCGTTTGTCTTGATGTACTTGCAGAGTACAAGTTCACTAGCTTGTCATACATAGCCTTGAAAGTTTTCAAATTTGCAACAAATGGAACAAGAGGATCTTTAATGGACTCAAATATGATCCATTGTGCCCTTACTTCCCCTTTCTTGTACTTTTCTAGTTCTTGACTCTTGTCTTTGCTAAGTTCAGTAATTTCCCTAGTTACATATTCCATTACCTCATGTTCTATAAGTGCTAGGTCAATCCTTTTCTTCCATGCTAGGAAATTTGATGCGTCAATGAGCTTATTGTTCTCCTTGCAGAAAGAACCTGTTGTCGCATAAAGTGTCTAGGCACCACAATAACGCTCAGAGTAAGGGCTGTCACTCTAATCCTTACTCACTCCGTTTAGACTCTCTCCTGGACAAGTCAAGGGGGGTAGTCCCTGGAGTGAATGAATGAGGATAGCTTGTTAGGATCACCAAGATTAAAACTTAATCAATGGTTAGGATCATCTTTGGATTGATCTGTGTGAGTTTCTAGATGATTCTTGCCTTGACTTAATTAATATTGATTAATTAACCATATTCCCTAAGCTTAGACAGGAAATATTTAAGAGCTGGACCCTGGTTAATAATCTAATTAAGTCATTTCTAGGCGGAATTTCTAGAAACGTTTTTTGGTTTTTGGAGATCTCATGTGTTCTAGTCTCTCCACCAAATTTCGTGGCTAGAACACATCTGATGCTACATAAACTAACACTCCCTCTTAGTGAGGAATGTGTTCTAGTGTTGCACACCCTGCCACAATACACTATCTTTGCATCATCTCCTGTTATGCTGTTGATGTTTGGCCATACTGTGCACCAACCACTATGCAACTCTGATATACGCTACATCTGTATTGTTGTTGACCCTACTGTACTGCTGCCAACAATGCATCTGCACTGTAACTCCCTATCATTTGTTACTATTGCAATTGAAAAGCATACTGAATCAACCGTGATCAGTATGATGCATCTATCTCCTGAATCTTTGATTACTACTAGCATCTGCTCTATCACTGAAGGATCTGCGTCGTTGCTGACTCTGCATTGCGCTCCCTAGCATTTGATTGCTACTTGTCTCTGCAACTGCCACTTTGGCATCTGACTGCATCAACTGTCACTGATCCCTCCCGCTACTAAATATTGTGGGCCCTCGTAGCAAGGTATTGATCCAGGAGGTGGACTCCTCAAGGATCCTGTCCATTTGTAGTGCTCTGGGGCTACAATACCAAATCACCCCACCTCACTCCTGGAGGTATATTCATGAACATAGCGAGGTCTTCCTTCAGCCTGGAGGAAAGCATATCGATCTCTGTTGAAGCTGCCTATTGGTCATGCATCTCCTCCTTGTCCTTCTTCTTGAGAGGACACTGGGTACTGTAGTGCCAAATTCACTGTTGAAAATAGCAACAAGAAATGCTAAATATAGAAGTGCTAAATTTAGTATTGCTATAAATAGAATTTCAGGATACCTTCTTATTTTAGTCAGTCCCTAAACTTAAATAGAGAAGTAAAATTCGAATTTGATCTTAACAACTATTTGTAAAATAATTAATTAATTCATCTTGAGTTAATTAGTTAAGGAAAATCAAACATGAAATTATGTGAAGACATGCAACGATTTCTCCATTGATTGAGGAATTTATCCCTCAGTTAAAGAGATGAGGATGAGTTGAAATTAGTTAGCTCAATTATCTGAGTTAAGTCCAGTTAGATTAGTTCCAACAATTTGTTGAAATAATGTGAGTTCAGTTAGTTAATGCATGCATGCATGTAACTACCACACTTCAGATAATTGAATATTCTCTCATAAATAACTCATGCATGTCAGTTCAAACAGAGACCTAGTTGAGATCAGATGGAGGGGTAGTGTACTATCAGTTGCTAGAATATTCCTTGCATGTAGAAGGAATTCTTTCCTTGAGGATTGCGCAGTTACTTCTTCAGGTTTTGTGAGTGTGATGAGGCCAATTCACACAACTGCGCAAGGAAATAGGAGGCTTGGAGGGCTTGAGGAGGACATATACAGTGTTTATTCAGTCTATGAGTTGTATTGTTTGATTGCAGAGAAAGCAGGATAGCTTGAGAGCTGATTCTTTTTGTAACTTGAACAAGATATTCACTTGTATGATAATATAGAGATTGGGGTTTTAGGCTGAGGCTTTCCCTGGGTTCTTTCTTCTGTGTTATGTGTTATTGATTTCTCATTCTCAGTTATGTGTGTTCTCTTGATATTTCTCAATTCGATTAAGCTTCTGCAAAGTGTTGTAGAAGTAGATCTTGTATTGTGTTCTAGTATATTGCATAATCTGTTGATCTACAGTGGGAATTTCTACATGGTATTAGAGCAAAGGTGATCAAGGCGAAGAACAATATACAAGAAGAAGAAGTTCAAAGTTTGTGGTCCCTGAATATAAAAATCGAGTTCTTATCACATCTCAATTTCACCAATGGCGTTCAGTGGTTTAAGACTCGAGTATGCCTTGGTGGCAACTCAAATTATATAGCCTGGAAGGATCGCATGGAGGCAGTATTAGAGGATAACGGTCTAAAGGAATTCATTGATCATGAAGTCCCCAAGCCGACTGATGCTACTCAACTGGCGGAATGGAAGAAATGTGTGGCTAGAGCAAGGAGAATCCTCCTGGAGGGAGTTCGAGACCACATTGTTTCGAGCCTCCATGGGAAGAAAACACCATTTTCGATGTGGAAAACATTGAAAGATTTATATCAGAACAGTAGCGATCAGAGGAAGTTGGTGCTAGAAGAAAAGCTTTGTAAGATCAAGTGTGAAAAGGGCGACACGATCTTTACATATCTGAGCAAGCTCACCACCTGCAGGGATGAGCTTGGAAGTGTAGGGATCACGACCGCTGATGATGACATGGTGAGTCTTGCACTCCTCGGTCTTCCTAAGAGCTGGCATAGCTACCAAGACTCGGTTAATGGAAGAGAAAAACTGCCAGATTGGGAACGAATTTGGTCGGATCTAATGCAGGAGGAAATAAGAAGAAGCATTAGAGATGGATCCTCATCGAAGCAAGATGATGAGGAAAATCTAGCCTTAGAGAGTAAGGTGAGGAAGGGGAAAGGGAAGGCGTCCCAATCCAAATCTGGTTCTTCCCATGGTGGGAAGAAGATTGACAAATCGAAAGTGTGATGCTTTCATTGTCATGAAGTGGGCCATTATGCTACGAATTGTCCACAGAAGAAATCCAAGAAGGGTTCCTCGAAGGGATCTGATGGTGAGGCACTAGCCTCACAGTTTGAGCTGGATTTCTTGCTTATCGCATGCATGGTTTCATCCATGGTGGGATGTGTGTGGTACCTGGACAGTGGAGCTTCATTCCATATGTCAGGTGACAAGAATCTTTTTAGTACCTTCGAGGAGAAGGATCTCCAGATGCGGATCGAGATGGGCGATGATGGAAAGTACCGTGTTTCAGGTGAAGGTATGGTTGTGTTTCAGAGGGAGCATGGAGCTCCCCTCACCCTGACTGATGTAAAGTATGTACCAGGTTTGAAGAAGACTATTGTGTCTATCGCTATGCTAGAAGATAAAGGCTATGATGTAGTCTTTAGTAAAGGAAAGGTATTCCTGAGGCATATTGGTACTAGACAGACAAAGCAAATAGGGATTCGAGTTAAGAATCTCTACAAGCTAGAGGTAGACGACTATGCTGCTTTGAGTTCCAGAGCTGAGATGGTGCAGAGCCAAGATGTTGGCGAGCTATGGCATAGAAGACTGGGCCACTTGCACCATGGAGCCCTGAAGATCATGCAACAAATTTCTACCGGATTACCCAAGGGAAAACTTGATCAAACGACTACATGCAAAGGTTGTACCTTGGGTAAGTATGCAAAATCTTCCTTTCCGGATCAAGACAGTAGAGCTAGAGCAATCCTGGAGCGAGTTCACTCAAATGTTTGTGGACCTTTCTCTACAGCCTCCACCGCTAAACAAAGGTACTATGTTATTTTTATTGATGATTTTTCTCGTAGATGCTGGATCTACTTTATGCAAAAGAAGGATTAGAACTTCTTGAGGTTTGTGAGTTTATAGCCTTGGCAGAGAAAGAATCTGGAAAGAAAATAAAAGCCTTGCGTAGCGACAATGGTGGAGAGTATGTCTCCCAACAGTTTAAAGACTTTTACGCTGCAGAAGGAATTAAACAGGAATTGACGGCACCCCTTAACCCACAACAAAATGGGGTGGTCGAAAGGAAGAACAAATCAATTGTGGGAGCAACTCGAGCGATGTTGCATGACCAAAGCCTACCATTGCATTTGTGGGTTGAGGCATGCAATACAGCAATATACTTGCAGAATAGAAGCCCGCACCGTATACTGGGATTGAAGACACCTTTGGAGGCCTATTCCGGGAAGCGACTTGATGTAAGTCACTTCCGAATCTTTGGATCATCAGTTTACTGTCATGTGACCAAAGATGCCAGGAAGAAGCTAGACCCAACAGCTTAGTTGGGAATACTTGTGGGGTACACAGATACACCCCACGACTATCAGGTGTACCTGCGTTCCACTTAGAGGACTGTGGTACGTAGGGATCTGAAGTTCGACGAGCAAAAAGCCATGCAAGTGTCACTTGAGAGGGAGCTCAAGTTGAATGTAGAGGAGGAACTTTCAGTTCCTAAGGAGGAGGAGGAGCCTCAGATTGATGCGGAGCAGCAGCATGTAGAGGATCTGGGAGTGGAGACATCCACTCATGCTGATACTTCCAGAGATGGGCGGAAATGCTCAAGGGAAGCTGATAGGTTGATGCTGGATGCGCGGGAGAATGTGGAACAACCATCTTCTCAGCGCAGACAGAGGAGGTCGCCCGAGCGGTACACTGGGTACATGGCCTTGGTTGGGGAGTGTGTAGATACCGAACCTTCTTTATTCGAGGAGGCAGTGCAGCAACCATTTTGGGTTGATGCAATGGTAGACGAGTACGACTCTATCATTCAGATAGTGTGTGGGATGTTGTCCCAAGACCTCAGGGCAAGTCAGTGGTGAGTTCCAGATGGCGTTACAAGGTAAAGTGGGCAGTTGATGGCAGTGTTGAGAAACATAAGGCAAGGTTTGTTGCCCGGGGTTTCTCACAGGTCGAGAGGATTGACTACAATGAGACTTTTGCTCCCGTAGTAAGGTACTCGTTCATATGGGGTGGAAGATCCACCAGATGGATGTGAAGACAACATTCCTTAATGGAAAGATTGAGGAGGAGGTGTACATTGAGCAGGCAGAGGATTTCGAGACCTTCGATCGTGAGTCGCATGTGTGCAGACTCAAGAGGGGTTTGTATGGGCTGAAGCAAGCACCCGTGCTTGGTACACCAGGATCGACAGTTATTTCACCGGTTTGGGCTTCACCAAGAGTGAAGCAGATGCGAACCTTTACGACATCATGGTAGAAGGTAAACCATTGATCATTGTTCTTTATGTAGATGATCTGATTTTGATAGGTGATGATCAGCTGATACAGTCTTGCAAGGAGGACCTTGCAAGAGAGTTCGAGATGAAGGACATGGGCCTTATGCACTACTTTCTAGGCATGGAGGTGTGGCAGAAAGATGGTGAAGTATTTGTGTCTCAAGGCAAGTATGCCAACGTGTTATGCTCTTAACCTGCAAGATGATACCTGAATACAAAATATGCGAGGAAATAAACCCAAAACATAGAACAATGAGAAATAACAACAAATATTTTATTATTCAGAAAGCAATGTTCACTTGCCTCTTCGAGGGGGCAACCTCCAATAGCGCTGAGCTCAATTACAAAATAAGACACGATGCTCCTCGAGGGGAGTCTCTATCCTTTATATAGGATTCATACATGCAATACCATGGGGGAATACCATGGTTCTTATTAATACCATCTATCTAATACCATGGCCCATTGCAACTAACTGTGGTCCCTTCATTAAATGCGGGGTAACCACTTACAATTATTAATATGGGCTTTATTGACTCTTTACTTAACTATAACTATGACTCGATCCTATTACATAAATAAGGGGGTTAGGCTTGGACCCTAACATGCCCTCCCCCATAAGAATAACCTTGTTCTCAAGGCTGAAGCTGCGGAAACTGCTGAAGGATAGTAGTTGGTTCCCAGGTTGCATCTTCCGGAGAGGTGTCTTTCCACTTGACGAGGAGTTCCTTGATCGTTCGGCCATGCAGGTGCCACTCTCGTGTGTCAATAACCTGTTCAGGTTGGAGCCAGATTGACCATTCTTCATCCACTTCAGGTAGATTGGTTTGAATTCTGCAATGGTTCCCAATCACTTTCTTGAGGCATGAGACATGGAAGATTGGATGGATTTTTGCAGTGGGTGGCAACGCTAGCTTGTAAGCAACTTCTCCAATGTGCTGAAGTACTTGATACGGTCCGTAGAATTTTGGAGATAATCTCTGACAACCCTTGTCTTTGAGTGATATTTGCTTATATGGTTGCAGCCTCAAAAATACCTGATCCCCTTTTTGAAATTAGTGTTCTGAGCGATGTTGATCTGCCTGTTGCTTCATGTGGTTTTGGGCTTGATGAAGATTCTCTCTAAGGTGGGCCAACATGGTTGTGCGGTTTTGTAGGAGTTGATCAACTGCTTGTACCTTCAAGCATTCCTTGATATAAGAAGTAGGGGAACGAGGGAGTTGACCATAAACTGCTTCACATGGAGTCATTTTGGTGGTGGCATGATAGTTGGTGTTATACCACCATTCAGCTAGAAGTAACCACTGTACGCAGAGATGTTGCTTTTCTGAAGTGAAACACCAAAGGTAGGTCTCGAGACATTTGTTGATTGCTTCAATTTGACCATCAGTTTGTGGATGATAGGAAGTACTGAGTTGTAGTTGGGTACCTTGTAGCCGGAAGAGTTCCTGCCAAAAGTTACTGGTGAAGATCGGGTCACGATAAGACATAATGGAAGTGGGCATGCCCTGCAATTTGAAGATCTAATCCATGAAAGATTGAGCAATGAAAGTCGGTGTAACAGGGTGGGGTAGGGCGCAAAAATGAGCATGCTTATAAAGTCTGTCCACAACCACCATGATGATTGACTTGTTTCCTGACTTTAGAAGACCCGTAATGAAATCCATAGAAACCTCCATCCAAATTGAGGCCGGGATGGGCAATGGCTGTAATGTGCTTGGGGATTTGACTGTTTCTCTTTTGTGGCGCTGACAGACGTTGCATTCAACTACAAAAGTAAGAATGTCCTTTTTCATGCATGTCCAGAAAAATGATCTTCGAGTGCGAGCATACGTTTTCTGAAAGCCTGAATGTCTTGCAGTGGGAGATGAGTGCAACTTCGCCAAAATGCGGCTTTTGAGGGTGGATGTTGGTGATATTACGACTCTGTCCTTGTAGCGAAGAATCTCATCCTGCCACGAGTAGCCCGGTGTGGAATTTGGATCCGCCTGCAGTTGATTAATGAGTTGGGAGAGCCAGGGATGTGAAAACCATTCCTTGCGAACCTCTTCAATCCATTTTGGAATGGGAAGGGAAATTGCGAGCAGGGTACTTTCCTCCTCAAATTGGTGGGATAACGCATCTGCTACAATATTTTCGCGCCCTTTCTTGTAAATTATCTCATAATCATATCCCAACATTTTGGCGAGCCATTTATTTTGTTGCGGCGAGAATAGGCGTTGCTCCAAAAAATATTTAAGGCTTTGATGGTCTGTGCGGATTTGGAAACGTCGCCCCAGTAAGTATGGTTGCCAGGTATCTACTGCATGTAAGTGGCCATCATCTCCTTCTCATAGGTAGATTGTCCCATATTCTTCCCACTTAGTTGTTGGCTCGTGAAGGGCAAGGGTCGACCTTCCTGCATTAAGACCGCTCCAATACCCGTACTAGAAGCATCACATTCAATCACAAAAGATTTGGTGAAGTCGGGTAATGCTAAGACTGGAGTGGAACACATGGCATGTTTGAGAGCTATAAAGGCCTGTTGTGCTTCATCATTTCAGAGGAATGAATTTTTATTGAGGAGTTGAGTGAGGGGCCTAGCAATGCGACCATAATTGCAGACAAATTTGCGATAGTAGCCTGTGAGACCCAAAAATCCTCACAAGCTCTTCAAGGTCTTTGGTTAAGGCCAATCCTGCATTGCCTGGATCTTTTTGGGGTCCACCCTGACACCTTCACGCCCCACGATGTGGCCCAAATACTCAACTTCTTCCATGCCAAAAGAGCACTTGGACATCTTGACAAATAATTTATGCTTGCGGAGCAGTTGCAAGAGCAGATCTACATGCTGAAGTTGTGTGGCCTAGGTGCGACTGTAGATGAGGATGTCATCAAAGAAAACAAGGACAAATTTTCTGATATATGGTTTGAGCAGGTGGTTCAGAAGGCTCTGAAAAGTGGATGGGGCATTACAAAGACCAAATGGCATGACCAGGAACTCATAATGGCCTTCATGAATTCGGAAAGCAGTCTTTGGAATTTTTACTTCTTTCATGCGAATTTGGTGATAGCTCGAGCGAAGGTCGAGCTTAGTAAAGAATTGAGCCCCATTTAGTTCATCCAGCAAATCATCGACAACGGGGATGGGAAATTTATCTTTGACCGTCAACTTATTGAGGGCCCTGAAGTCTGGACACATATGCCATTTCCCATCTTTCTTGAGCACCATGACCACCGGTGATGAATAAGGACTGATGTTGGGATGAATGACGCCTGCTTCCAAGAGTTCCTTGATGATTTTTTCAATTTCATTCTTTTGGGCGAACGGATATCTATATGGGCGCACATTTGGTGGTTGGGCCCTTGGGACCAAAGCAATGCTATTGTTTAGGGATAAATTCCCCTATGGTCTTGGGTTGATACCCTAGCAGATCGGGGGTTATCTACAAAGAAAAACAAGCATTCCACATAGCCATGATGCTAATATAAACAAACTACACGAAGAAAGGTTCACCTGGGGGTCCTTCATTTGGGAAGATCCAGCCAAGGTCCAAACCCTCTTGGAGTTTCTTTCGATCCTTCAACTTGCAAAACAATCAATTCCAGAAAGCACAGCAGTATATTGGCCAAGCATCTTAAAGAAATCATCTTCATAGCATATTGAAAGGTAGTTAGTTATACAATTAAAACAACCATTCATATGTGAATCATAACATTGATATCATAAACATGAAGAAGGTTTATATCAAGAACAAGACAAGTGTTTCGTTTATTATAGATAACTAAAGTACAGAAAGGAATGATTTCATCTGAGTCTTCCTTTCGCAGGCTCCAAGCGGAACCGTCCTCCAGATTCGTCCAGTCTCAAGCCTTCAACAAACTCCTTCCATGACTTACTCCAAGATATCTCAACTAATGGAAAGACATCATAACTCAAGGAAGCAAGGGTTTCCTGTAATGGGGGAAGTGCTGGAAGCACAAGGATCTTCAGACCTGGTCAGGGATAATCTCAACAGAGTG
>APFE031243684.1:1177-25866 GCA_000404065.3 Pinus taeda
AATGTCATATAGTAAGAATATCCCCCCCAGGGATGTTACAGGCAACATACCGGAAAGATCAGAATGGACCAGTTGCAATATCTCAGATGTCTTTGTGACGCTTGAGGGGAAAGGTCCCCTTGTATGTTTTCCTTCAGCACAGCCCTTACATACACCTTCATGATTATTTCCAAAATCAGGCATCCCTGTCACCACCTTCCTTGCTTGGGGAAGAGCCTTGTAATGAAGGTGTCCAAATCTTCGGTGCCATAGTTCGGTTTGACGGATAGTATCACAAGTCATAGCTCCCAACGGACTCCCTCCAACCTGGTATAGTGTGCCAACTCTAAAACCAATTGAGATAGCTTCCTTGAAGCTCTTCTTCCACATGAGTACCTTTCCATCAGAGAAAGTTACATTGAATCCTTTGTCTTCCATGGCAGATACAGACACAAGGTTCTTCTTCAATTTGGGTACATAGAGTACATCTTGTAGACGGAGGACTTGTCCTTGAGACAAGTGGAGGGTCACAGTCCCGGTCCCTTTCACAGGATAAGTGGCATTATCCCCAAGGGTAATTTCTAGATTAGTATCCCTTTCAACCATGTCAGAAAGTGTTTCCTTGAATCCGGTGATGTGTCTTGAGGCACCACTGTCGATTAGCCAGACATCCATAGTGTCGGGCGGGGATGCAGCTGAGAGAGCAGATACTAGAATATACTCATTTCTTTTATCAACAACATTAGACTCCTCATACCTGGTATTTCTGGTCCTTTTAGAAGGTTGATTGTTTCCTCCAAAGTGAGCCTTCCTCTTTTCTTTGGATTTGTCATTTCTTCGATTCCCATTCCTTCGGTTGTTGTTGTTATCGTCACTATCGGGAGAATCCTTCTTGAAGGGGCATTCTCTAGCATAGTGTCCAGTCCTATGGCAGGTGAAACATTTACCCTTCTTCTTTTGAGTCTTAGTCCTTCCTTTGTCCTTGGAACCACCAGAGTTCTTCTTTCGGGAATGAGCAACATAGGCAGCATTTCTTTCATTATCAAATTCCTTCATCCTGTTTCTTCTTGCATACATCTAGACAGAAGCTCATCAAAGTTAGGAATGGTATTATTGTTGAGAATGGTAGTTGTGAATACTTGCCATTCATATGGAAGTCCTCCAAGTGCGGTGAGAACCATCTCATGATCAGCTATTGTCTCCCGAATAGCTAGCAGATTGTTCCTGGTTTCGTTCAACTTCATAAAGAAAGTTTGAATAGACTTGTCTCGGCCCTTCTTCATATTCTTCAACTTGTTCTTGAGGAATAGCACTTGGTTCACATTGTTTACTTAGAACATAAGTATTAGTTTGTCATACATCTCCTTGGATGTGCCTAGTTCAGATATATAGGCAACCAGACTCTTATTTATGGATTCCCTGATCAGCAGCTTTGCTCTGATTTCTCCCTTCTTATACTTGTTTCTAACAGTAGCAGAGGCATTTGATGGAGGTTCTTGTATCTTCCCTGTCACATGATCCAGGAGATCATGATCTTCTAATTTGAGATCTAATATCATCTTCCAGGCATGGAAGTCATCACTTCCAGTCAGCTTGTCATTCTTCCTGAATTCAAGACTAGTGGAACCCATTTCCTTCAATGATGATTGCTATAGATAGAGTTTGTCTTCACCTCAGCTCTGATACCATGTTATGTTTTGTAGATGTTCTATGCTAAGAGCAGTTTCACTTTTCTCACAGCAATCATACAAGTAGTTAAGCAAAATGCAGATAGAACATATAAGCAGATCTTACAGAAGACAAATCAGAAACAGGAAAAATGTGTGTTCGTTTCGGTGGTCAACAGGATGCTTCAACCAGCAAAGTCTCCTTTGGTTAGCCAGTCCAGCATGTGTCACAACAACCCTCCAACCAGTAGATGAGTCAACCCAAGTCAATTCTACAAAAGTCAACGCTGTCCTGAAAAGTCAACGCAGGGGCAGCAAGCTAAAAGTCAACGCAGCAGCAAAACGGTCAACCCCTTGACCTCGATTTTTGTGCCAAGTAGTACGGCCTTCAAAAATCGAACCTTCCACAAGTTTTTAGCTTGATTGGACCAAGCGTTGACCAAAGTCAACGCTGGTCAAACTTCTGTGAAACCCTAGCAGCAGAAAATCGTACTACAGCTCAGCCGTACGGTCTGTCCTCTTCGTCCTTCCCACGTGTGGCTGAAATTTGTCCTCCAGGTAGCTCGTACTCTTTAGGATGAGAGAGGAAGATGTGAGTTGTGTCGTGTTGAAATTCTCTCCTCCAACAACTTTTCCTGTATTTATATCCATCAATGAGGGTGTGTGACACATCTGTTGGGCATGTGAGCCTACATTACAAAACTGGCTGACCTTGCACATATAATTTATTAAGAATAATAAATTCAAAATATAATTTCTGCTCATCGGATTAAGACTATTTTTATATGGATTTTACACTTCTCAGAAAGAGGAATCCAACAAAAATAGCCTCTTAATCTGAGCATCAGAACATGGAGTTTGGACCTAGTTGTCCAAATTCAACAGAGGGTCTATATGGGTAATGTTCCAAGGATACTCCCTTATTCTTTACGAAACAATTGAAGAAGCAAATCGAACCCAGGTTAAATCAATAGATGGGCATCAACTTTTTCGTACATATGTAATATTTAGCCCATCTATTGATTTGAGGTTAAATCAGTAGATGGGCTAAATATTACATATTTGGATTATGGATTCCGTTGAGGTTTCATCATGTTTGTAGGTGGCTATCGCATCAATACAAGCCTCTCACAGCTCCTCACTGAGATCACCTTAAAGGCAACATTTTTTTATTGGGCATTCAAACTCACGTGGGAAGTCATGCAAACTTCTCCCTCTTATAATATTAACCTTTATATTCTTTAAAACATTGAGACTTTGCTTGCTCTAGAAAGGAATGAAGTTTCTTAGAGGAACAAATCTGAAGATATTCAGTCTCTCATCTCCATTGACGATAGATGTGAAGGGAAAAGCTTCACTGGTAGTGTGTATGCATGTGCCACTGTCTGAGGAATTCAGTAACGTGAATAATCTTTGCTTGATTCCTCGCCTTACAAAACAGAAATTAAGCTCAGATCTGTGACCTAACCTATTTTTTTAAAGCTGTGACCTGAACTCAATGATATTAAACCAAGAAGTAATATTGAAAGCATTTTGTATAAGATCGTGCACTAGTTCTGTGTGGATAGAGGGACCATGATTTCTGGAATGACAACACACTTATCTACTGAAGTAGATATTCAGAAAATCAAATGTTAAGACCTCCCTGTCCACAAGATCTCAAATTCTTGCTATCTGGCAGCTAAAATCACTGGCATTAACACATTCACGTGTCACAATTCTGAGTTGATTTTGAAGTTCTGAACAAGGGTTTAAACATTTTTTTTTCTATCTTAAGAGTTTCGCGGGCTTGTTAATTTTGCATGTTGTTGGCTCTCCAAAATCTCAGGTCCCAAGACTTGAAGATTGAAGGACGGTATATTCTTCTTGAAGTATAACATTTGAACATACCAGCGAAGATATCCGATTATAGATATGAAGCATTTTTTACATGGCATAATAGCCCTATCCTTACGGCCTTGTAACTGAAAATATATTCAAAGCATACTTATTTATCTCTCTATGGTGATCTTCACTTTTGAGTATGCTTTTCAGCCAAGGTTCGTGATAGAACAATGTCCCCAAATTGTTGCATATGATGGAGCAATTGATTTCCCCCTTACATCTCATCAAAGTCAACTCACAGGAACATCTCCATCATCGAGATTTCTTCCCGGCATGTGGTCTTAATACACATCCTAGGTTTCTGCTGAGTCTTATTATTCTTCTTCTATTTGTTTTAATTCATTTTCAAATGTATTGATATATATTTGAAATGGTTTTTTTGATATTTTGTCTTCCACTATATGTCAAAGACCACTTATGAATCTTCGAGCCTTTTGATTTGGATTTCCTTTAATATTTTTCTTCTAACTTCTTTCTCTAGCAATTGATGAGAATACATTTGGAGCAAGGTTGGCAAAAAAAAACTTGTTTCTAGCATTTTTTTTTCTTGTTTTTAGTTTATTGTCATTACTTTTTAAAAGGTACCCCTTTGAAAAATCAAATACCTTAGCTTCCTACTCTAGGGGATGTACTGAGAATAAGCATAAGTCATTGTGGTAATTGAGGATACTGGTTGGTATTAAGTATGGAGTTAAAGTTAGGTTAGCCAAGTCATAGAGTAAGTTTTTGTTATAGATATGGTGTACAATTACTATATGTGAGGGAAATTGTAGGCAAAATGTCATGGGAAGAAAGGACACTTGGTTTATAGGGTACATAATAGTATGCATTCCATATTCAAAATCAGTTATCTTAATTGATTTTACTATTAAATTTCCAATTGTTGCTAAGCTATATGCAAATAATAAATCGAAAAAATATTGAATTGTATGAGAGCGGTTAGGTAAAAGGGTGTTCGCAAGAAGTGGAGAAAACTTTGAATGAATTTGTAGCCCATATATAGTGTTAGCTTGTGATTTTCTCTTGTGGATTTGTTATATTCATGTCAATATTGTTCTTACTTATGCATTCATAACGAGATTGAGATGTTTTTCATATTTGTTTCTGTTCTTTGCTTCCAACTAGAGCTCATCTAATTGTGGATCCTATTTGAGGCAATGTTGATAGTGTATGCTAGAGTTTTTAAATTAACTGTTTTACATTAAAATTTTGATGTATTTTCTTGTATGTTTTATTAGTTTGGTTGTATCTTGTAACATTGACTTGAAATCAAAACCACAATGTTGGACAAGATTTGGTAACTCCAAGGAGGTTTATTCTTGGTGTGATAGGATTGGAGATTGTCTCATTTGTTAGCATGATTTTGAATTATTATGAGTGGAAAGTGTCCTAGAAGCACATGATTGTTTAACAAGAAGATGATATATGTTGGGATGCATCTGATGTGTTTCAAAAAATTTTAGTTTGTCTTTGCATATCCAAAATGTAATATATTTTTTTGCTGCTTGATTTTTTTTTTAAATTTTGCTAAGTGGGTTGGGCCCTGAGATGACTACATGCTTTGGTTCAACAAAATGCGATCTTGGGGCATAAAACTAGTAAGTGTGACTCAAGAAAAGTAAAGGATTCATATTTTTTAAAGAAAAATTCCTTTCATGAGTTGTATTGTTGTTATTTTAGGTTATGTTGCTTCATGGAATTTATATCAATTTCAGCTCGATATGTATACTAAATTATATGCTTTTGGAGAGAAATATAATATTGTGGTTGTTGGGCAGTTTGAGTTTGGCTTCTCAACATTTCCTCTGCTTCCAATTTTTTGTAATCATGGCTTTCATTCTTTCACTTCAAGCAAAAGATATGACAATCATATCTAATCCCAAAAAGGTAAAGAATAATTTTTTTTTGATGATTTGATGCCTCGCAATATCAACTTTAAAGTCTTTCCAATATGGACCTATTGGAGGATGTGCTAAATGTGATCAATGAATTTGTTAGCCCAATTAGCTTTAGACTGGACACGAGACAAATATTCTTGAGTAGCTACAAATGGTATGGCCACATCAATGGGACAGAGTGGCTGGAATCCCAACCCCACCTGAAAAGGGTTATGGCTAGTGGAACTATGGAGAGCTTTGTTTTAGCTATGATGGACATAGGATACTCATGTGGTGGGATGATAAGATCATGAAGAAAACATGATGTGGAGAAGGTAGTTGCATAAAGGAAAGGAAGACATGGATTAGTAAATCACTTTCTGATGACAGAAAGGATGACATGACTGACATGATTCATGAATGAAAGTGATGGATGGATGATGCCCTATGAAGAAGTACCAAAAGATGTAGGATCCATAACAAAGAAGAAATTCATTACATCAAAAGAGGGAGTCCTACAAGCATCTAGGTGTCCCATGATCTCCACCTAGAAAGATGCTGGAATAAAGTCCCTAGTTAAGGGGATGCTTGGTCAAGTACCTAGTTAAGAGCGAGCTTGGGTAAATTCATTTTATAGAAATGGTTGCATTCCTTCATTGGAATGGGTATATCCTCCCTATTTGAGAGGGAGAG
The DNA here is from genome assembly GCA_000404065.3 of Pinus taeda. Classification (NCBI taxonomy): domain Eukaryota; kingdom Viridiplantae; phylum Streptophyta; class Pinopsida; order Pinales; family Pinaceae; genus Pinus; species Pinus taeda. The sequence goes on from APFE031243684.1 coordinate 7,278, forward strand.
GTATACACATTGTTCTTGTCTTCACTTGAGAAGAAAGAATGGAAGATTGGGTAAGCATCTGGCATCCAATGCTCTTTGAAGATGTGGTAGGGCATCCAAGATAAGAGTAGTCATAGAGCACCAATATTATTTCAGGATTGGGAATCCAATATTAAAATAGGCCTAGTGGAACATAATTTGACAGAACCTTGGTGGGGTATGTTTTGAGAGAGAGAATGATGAGGGTGTCTAAATCATTGATCTCGCCAACATTGTGCTCTAACATTGTCGGGAGGTAGAGTTGTTATTCATGTCCTTGCTATGTAAAAATGTTGTATGATATGATGCTATATAGATAGGTTACCAATCCAACTCTTCTTATGAGAATTCTTCATATTGAGAATTTCCAGGTATCTTGTATGGAATATGAATACCTCCCTAGTTAAGAGGGAATGTTGAAATATGTAACTAGGTTTAGTATTGATAATGGCATATGTAATAATGATCTTATGTATTTAATGAAAAGAGAAAAATAAACTTATTACTTGTGTTCTTGAGGCATGGGTTTCATGCCCAAGGGAAATTTATTTTTAGGTCAAGCACCCATTCAGTGCTTCTAAGTTTATCATAAAATCAATTGACTCATTGTTATGTATTAAAGACCCATTTGGGCATGTTACATATTCTAAAGAAAAAATTATTGAGTCAAAATAGAGTCAAAATACCTTCCAAGACCTTGTCATTTCACAAATATCAAGTCAGCCTCAAGATATCAATTCGTAACCCTCAGAAGCCTATAAATAAGAAGGAATTTGACCTCATTTACACACTCACTCAAGCAAGTTCGATTTCCTCAAGATAGAAGATCGAAAAGGATGAAGAAGAAGAAGATAAAGATCAGAGTATTTGGGCCTCTCTCTCTATCTCTCTATCTCTCTCTCTCATTATGGTTTCTATAGTTTATGGGCTACATGAAATTTTGAAGTTGCATCGAAGTTTTGAAGCTACGAGGTCAAATTTGTGAACATACATCAAAGCTGTGAAGTTTCAAGGTTGAAGATTCCTCTAGATTGAAATTATGAAGTTGTTAGGTCGAAGTTGTTGAAGTTGCATCAAGGTCAAACCTATGAAGCTACTAGGTAGAAGTTGTTGAAGTAGCTAGGTCAAAGTTGTCGAAATTCTTGCTGGCAAGTTGTTGGAAGTTCGAAGTTTGTTGTTGGAAGGTATGTAAGGAAAGCTCATCAAGAAGGAAAGATGACTTGGTATTGGAGGTTCTTGGTCAAGGGTCATAGGTCTTGGAATTATTATATTGAATTTATATAAGAAGAGAAGGGTGCTGGTGGGTTTTCCTCTCAGTTGGATAGGTTTTGGTCCTAATTGATCACATACATCTTCTGTCCTATTGTCTCATTGTTCTTTATGATTTGGTAACTGTTTCATGATAGAGAACACTAATAATAGTAAATGAAAGAAGAAGTTAAGCAAGTAAAGTTAAAATTAATTGCAAGTAGTTATCAAAGTAATATAAATCTCCTGCACTTGTTGCCCTGTAGATCCCTCAACACCAAGGAATGGTCATCCTTATGGAGGATTTGTGGTCTAGTTGGTGGGAAACATGGAGTTGGTTTAGTTTTTATAATTAGCTACTATGAAGAAAGTAGTATGGGAAAAGTGTATGGTTAGTGTAGGTATGTTATATTATTCTCACAACATAAAGTGAAAGAAGTGATCTTAAGCCTAGAATATTTGCCAATCTTCATAGGATACACACTATATGTCTAGATTTTCCATGGGACAAATTGAGGGGAACCTTGAGCACATCATGAACTCATTTCTAGTGCATTTATTGCATTTGATGTATAAGTTAAACCTCTATACATATATGAATCCAACTGTCACATATTTTATTCTTACAACTAAAACAAAAGCTTTAAAAAATAAGAAAGAAGATGGTGAACAATGCACAAGACAATCTCCATAGCAATAATATGAAATTCTTCCATTGTTAAAAAATTATACCATGGTATAGATATGATTGTGAGAATTGTTATAATTTACTTTATGTTTAGAAAGGACTCTAAGAGGTAAGTGATTACATTTCCTCCTTATTCAAGTATGGCATCCAATAAAACATAAGATGCATCCATATCAATCTCAAAAGACTCGTAAATTTTGGAGGTGGAGAATAGGCTCTGCAGAAATTAGTGGTTTATGTCTCTAAAAATGTTGTTGTAGCACTTAGGATAAATTAAATTTTTTGTGGCTAGAAAGATAATGCAAAGGGTGAGTGAGATGAGAGAAATGGCATTCAATTTTCTATAATAATTGTGACCAAAAAGAGAAAATTTGACTTGTAGATGTGTGACAAGGCCATTCAGTGAGAGAAAAAACTTTATTAGGATGTGTGTTAGCACTCAATTAATGAATGAGAATACCCAAGTAGGTGATGGAAGACAATCCAATCTAGTGATTATTTAGTTTGAAATTTAGCTAATGGGTGTACAAGAGGGTATGTACTCACTACATGTGTAGTGGCGGGCCCAACTGTTCGACTAACAATCATGGGATATCCCTAGTGTAAATTACCAGATAGACCCTACACCATTTGGAATAGGATCCCCGTATGGTATATTGGGCTGACTTCCATCTAGTTTTCTTTATGATATGTTTTTTTTTAAATCAAGAACATGTAAAAAAACCAATATAATTGTTGATGAACACAAGTAAAATTAGCTTTGTGTCATAATTACAAATAATGTGCACAAAACATTGCCAAAAATGAGATAAATGAGATGAATGTTTACAAGAAGAATGTTAGCATACTATGATAAAGATACATGTGAAAAGAAAGATCCATTTATTGATAAGTAGTTTACAACCAATAATGACTATTAAAGCATTAGTGGAAAACAATTTCAAATAAGATGTGTGTTAGAGAAACCATAATAGTTCATTTTCCTTAAAATATATGAAAGTAAACACATACCATCAAGCATTAACATAAGGGTATCACAACATTTAATGGTACATGCATGAAACTTTTTCTTGGATCGAAGGTCTCCTAAATATTCAGTATAAATTTTGAAGTTCAAGATTAGAAGAAGTGTTCACTAGATCCAACAATGGAGCATTGAATCTATCACTTGTTTTCTCAAAATAATAACAAGCTCTCTAACAATATGCTTACGATAGAAAACCAAAGGCAAGAGTCTCCTATACTCTAACCTTGAGGGTATATTTATAAGAAATGAGGTGATGTTTCGACTTCCACTATGAATCTTGGACCTCCCTCATTACCTTTTGACTTCCATGTGATCTTTTATTTTATTTTCAAATTTTTAATTACAAAATATTTATTTACAAAATTGCAATTGAAATTAAGAAAAAAATTCATTCATGTGAGAATTTGTGATCTTCAACACTTCAATGTAGAGTTCCTTAGTCACATACTCATGCCATTCTTTATATTAAGTAGCTACCTCTTTCACCTTTTGAGATAATTCTCGATCATATCTCACCTCGCATTCTAAGGAATTTGACAATATTGTCTTTTATTCCGCTTGCAACTTATTCCAAATTATTATTAAGTTTGTATGTAATTTGGTAGGCTCTGTAACATACTAAATGATAGGCTCTTTTGTTACTTTTAAGTAATTCTTCTTGAATTTCCCTCTTGATTTCTTCTCCTAACATTACTTCTCTTGGTGCACCAATAGAATATATCTTATACATTCTCACCAAGGCCTCTAATACGCTATAAAATTTCAGATAGGATGATATTGCATTAACCATGCTTTTTCTTAATTGTTCATGTGATACACACACATTCTCACTCCAACCCTTTCAAAAGCAACCTCCAATCTACCATTCTTTGGAAATTCCACACGGGAATTAAGGTATTGTGTGCTACAATCTTGAATAAAATCCATTATTGAAAGAGCTAATATTACCAATGTTCCAGTTTCTTACAATCCTTCTGCATGTCAATTAGTGGATAAAATACTTTATGCATGATTATTATCTCATCATAAACCTGTTTCATTATCTCCTACAACTCTTTGAGTCCTTCATGAATAACTACTTGAAGACTCCCACGATTAAAATTTGTAGTGGAAAGACTTTGATTCTCTATGCAAAGTTATTGATTTGGTAGGCTCTGTAACATACTAAATGATAGCCTCATTTGTTACTTTTAAGTAATTCTTCTTGAATTTCCCTCTTGATTTCTTCTCTTGATGTTACTTCTCTCGGTGGACCAATAGAATGTATCTTGTACATTCTAACCAAGGCCTCTAATACACTATAAAATTTCAGATAGGATGATATTCTGTTAACGACGTTTTTTCTTAATTGTTCATGTGATGCACACACATTCTCACTCCTGCCCTATCAAAAGAAACCTCCAATCTACCATTCTTTGGAAATTCCACTCAGGAATTAAGGTATTGCATGTTCCATTCTTGAATAAAATCCATTATTGAAATAGCTAATATTACCAATGTTCCATTTTCTTGCAATCCTTCTGCATGTCAATTAGTGGATAAAATACTTTATGCGTGATTATTATCTCATCATAAACCTGTTTCATTATCTCCTACAACTCTTTGAGTCCTTCATGAATAACTGCTTGAAGACTCCCACAATTAAAATTTGTAGTGGAAAGACTTTGATTCTCTCTGCAAAGTTATTGATTTGGTAGGCTCTATAACATACTAAATGATAGCCTTATTTGTTACTTTTAAGTAATTCTTCTTGAATTTCCCTCTAGATTTCTTCTCCTGATGTTACTTCTCTTGGTGCACCAATAGAATGTATCTTGTACATTCTAACCAAGGCCTCTAATACACTATAAAATTTCAAACAGGAAGATATTGTGTTAACCATGCTTTTTCTTAATTGTTCATGTGATGCACACACATTTTCACTCCCGCCCTATCAAAAGAAACCTCCAGTATACCATTATTTGGAAATTCCACTCGGGAATTAAGGTATTGCATGTTGCATTCTTGAATAAAATCCATTATTGAAACATCTAATATTACCAATGTTCCATTTTCTTGCAATCCTTCTGCATGTCAATTAGTGGATAAAATACTTTATGCATGATTATTATCTAATCATAAACCTATTTCATTATCTCCTACAACTCTTTGAGTCCTTCATGAATAACTACTTGAAGACTCCCACGATTAAAATTTGTAGTGGAAAGACTTTGATTCTCTATGCAAAGTTATTGATTACATTGTTGGGTAGTTGCTAACTCTTTCTTCAATCTTTCATCCTGTTTGGATAAGTGCTCAACATTATTTTTTGTTGCAGTGACAAATGTTGTGCCTATAGATGTTATTTCCCTATGATGGATTCTAGTATCCATCACGACTTCTCTCTGGAACATGATCACAATAGGGTTATCTGGCTCATTTGGATAATATTTTATCCTTCCTTGACTAATATTGAGTTTGAATTGGTTAAATTTGAACCTTGTGATGTCCAATATTCTATCCTCTTTTTGAAAAGTGATGCCCAACTCACTGAGTAGAAGATGTCCACTTGTAATGGGTGTAGGAGGTCAGATGTCCAATGTAGGTATTATGGGTTTAACTATAAAATTATTTAGCATAATCACTTTTTCCTTTTTGTCAGTTGATTCTTTGGAAATTAAATTCTCTTCTAATTGCTTAGCCATTGCTTCTCCCTCTTTCTTCATCTTCTCTTGTTCTCTCTTCTTTATTTCCTCCTCTTCTTGCTTCCTCTATGAATCCTCTTGTTTTTTCTTTCTCTTCTCCACTTCTAGCCAACATGTTGAAGAATGCATCAAGCTATATCTTATTCTAATGTAATTCTGAGTAACAATTCCTCTCGGATCATATCTATGCTATCCTAACTCAGCAAACATGAATCACTCTAGTTCCTGTGCCTCAACTTCTACTTCCTTCAAACTCGTCAAACTATATGATCCTATGCATACTGGAGAGATCGGGAAAGGTGGTTTCTTTTCCTTTTATAGTGAATTAGACGACCTTGTAGGAATATGGTAAGTCACTTCCTGTATTACCACTTTCTCCATTACAAACAAAGGTAATAAGTGTAGACTTCTATATGCTCGAAACACTTTTATGAATGTTTCATCCAGAGAATTGAACCAATTAGTAACCTTTGGCAAGGATGTTATTGTTTTGTTAGACATACAAGTAGTTCAACTCAAAGAGCATCTGATACAATACAATGTTTAGTAATATTCACATAGGCCCCTCATTAACCTATCTCCCATATCAATTTTCAATATATGTGCACATCAAAGTACATTGTTGGAAAATGTCCACTTGCATCCCATTCCTAGAGATTCATTCATTGCAAAAATTCCATATAACAAGTACGATCACACATAAAACTATAATTGATCCACATCTACCATAATATTATCTCTTATGACACAATTATTTAGTGAAATAATTATGCGAGCAACCGAATTGAAGATAGTCCCCATGGTGGCACATCGATGTATCATGTAGACCCATTTCTCCTGAAACAATTCAACATTATCTCATCCATAAATCCTGCATCACATAGCCATCAGGTATTGGTAGACTCTCATCAGCATTTTTTTTATACCTTAAAGCTTCTATCTAAATTTACTAGGCTCTCACCACCATGATTTGATACTTTCTTTTGTGGATTGTTTGAAATCAACATACCATAAAGAATTAAGGTATTCATGTGGTTTAGGTAGCTTGTAATACATATATATACCTATTGTCTAATAGGAAGCACATGCAACACCTTTAGAACTCCGAACTATCATTTTATCATGGTCAATTCATTGTAGGAACCACTATGTCGTTTCAACACACAAGCACGAGTTCATGGGATGCTACCTTGTAAAACTTAGACCTTTTCATATTAATGGACACATCTCTACCCTCCTTTCCCAATGGAATTTCTTTTCTGATAAACTCCTTGAAAATCTAATATCATGACATGGATATTGGTTTGTTGATATAGAAGGTTTTGTCCTTAAGAATGGGAAATTTAGAATTAGGAATGTCTACCACCCCTTCAATACTTGTTTCAATTCTTCTCTTGTAGGATATTTTCTCACTACTTGTGGCATACTTTCGATAGATGATTGTACACTAATGTGCTGCAAATATATTGTCACTAGGATTTCAAACATATTCAGTGAAGAGAGGAAAAGCTTAGCTCAAAACCCTTACTCTAGCTCCTATTGTATTTATATATTTTTCTTATAAAAATACAATGGCCTCAGAGTTGTAATTGCCCTTGCTCTAAGAGGTAATTTACGGTTCAGGCACAATCATATATTTGAGCACTAGAGGGATCAATAAAAGGGATTATTGGCTAGGGAATGTGAATGAACTAGCTAGGAATGGTGAACATGTTTTAATTGCAATCGATACCTATAGTGATAGAGAAATAGGATCTAGGGCATGGGATTCTCTAGTGCAACACCTAAGGATAGAAGGCCAAACTTATGTGTGATTGGGATTAATAGTGACAAGGCTATCAAGGTTGGAGGATATCACTCCAAAAGTGTGAAAATCAGTGATAGGGGATTTGCATTAAGTGCATTCAAGTTTAATAATGATAAAGATCAAAATAATGAAGTGCTACATTGTGTAAGTGTGATGGTTATTACTATAACAATTGGGACTTATGCAACGCGAACACAAAAACTAAGTCATGGGATTTTGAAGTGCGTGGGTGTGATAGAATAAGTGAAGCATACTCGCATTTTTCAGAGACCATTAAAAAAAGAAAACGATAGGCTTTGGATTGCATGAGAGCAATACTGAGGAGTTTTTTAAACAAAATTTCCTTGATTAAACCAATGATTGAAGAAAATTGCAAACCAGAGTCTAAGAATGAGGTATATTATAATATTTTCATTATGGAATGCGACAATGTGAATGAAAACTCAAAATTTGGCTAAATGTGATTTGGATTTGCTTAGGAAGCTCAAGTTTAATATTAGAATGTTAACTCTTTAGGTATATATAGGTATTGCTTAGTATAGCAATTTGAAATTCCATGGGAAGATGAGATCTTATGTGCAAATGACAAAATCCCAAAATTCAAAAAAAAATGTGCAAATAATGAATCTTAAATGCAAGGGGACTGTTGCCTACCTTGAGCCAGCCGCATGGGTGCCATGCTTTAAAATTGACACCTATTTCCCCATTTTTCCTTGTTTTAGCTGTAAAAAATATAGTTAGTTTTAAAATAAGCACATCGTAGTGAACTTGCATATAATTTTGAAAAATGTCAAAATGATGGGTCTAAAAAAATTAGAAGTTTCAAGATTTTATATATATTTTATATATTTATTGATACCAGGCTCACATTGGGATATGTCGACTTGCTAATTTTCTAGAGTGGTCCCTTTTTAAATAAATTTTATCAAAATGCTTTCATGTGAACCATGGTCCATGTGAATGGTTGCTTGATGAGTTATTGACTTTGCACATCGTCTACATAGTCACTGTTTCATAGACTATTCAACCTCACACTAGATTGCCTTTATATGTTCTTCATTGGGTTTGACATCCCTGACTCTAGTGAGTTTTTCTTGACTTTTGTTTACCATTGTACCACAAAAGAATGTTTTATTCAAGGTTTTATAGGTCTACAAGGCCCTTATAATAACAATATCTAGTGCCATAGATCTAGGTTCCTTCCATCAATCCACATAGTGATCTTGGATTATCCAGATAGATTGAAGATGATAGCTCACAATGAAGTGCTTCAGAGGAAGAGAGCTCTCACACCTCCACTAGTTTCAGTGCTTTTTGTGAGTCTTTTGTTTGTGTAATATGGATCTTTCTTTAGGACTAGATTGAAGAGGGCCTTCAGGGGCATGCAAATGGAATTGATGATGCACCAATGGGGATATATTCCAGGAATCTTGGATCCAATGGTGAACACGAGGATGATGAATAAAAAAAGGGATTTTCAATAATAAGTGATGATTTGAATGATGGATATGTAGAGGATAAGACTAGACTCGTCAATGAAGATATTTTTGCAGGAGAAATCAGCAAATCGATATCGAAATCATTTCTTGTAAGAATTCATGTGTGTAGGACAATGCCCAAAACGTATACTTTGACAATTTCCCAGATATACGACATATTGCATTTGATACGCATAATTCGACATATGTGGTATTATAGATTGTTCTACAGATTTGACTTGTCTGGGTCATTTACTTCCTTGTTTTAGTATACATAGATTATTACATCACTTTTTGCAAAATCTCTTTCTATATAGCTTTGGACTTCATGTTTTTCTCGATGATTACATTTTCACATTTTTTTATGGCTTTTTTAAGTGCTCACACAACAGTGAAATTTTATTCTTATACTTTCTCATTAGCACCAAAAGTTTCTGCCCAGGTTTCCTGTGGATTGGATGTTTAATGTAATCAAGCTCTACTACAGGTGGATTTTGGTGATATAAGGTAATATATGTAATTTCTCTTCCATTACCAATATAACACATTTTTTATGTTTTAAAAACAAAACTGAGATTTTACAATAAACAACCTATTTTAGATAGTTTTATGGAAATTTATTTATTAGTGGTCACCAATAGGTTTCAGTACTAGTATGGGCTATTACAATAGTATCCAGTAAGTAGTGGGTGCCTATGCAATAACATGTATTATGTACCAATATATGTCATTATAACAATACTTTTAGCAAATAGTAGGCACATATGCACACCAATCCAATGTATCTTAGTGTAGATAATCACTACCACTTTGAAGTATGAGATCCAGATGTATAATAAGTATTCAATGAATTTCTTAGCATGGTATCCAAATGATTGTCAGAGCACAATATTATCCAGTAGGAAATGGGTGGGATTATAGTAGTATCCAGTAGTCATTGGATGGGATCACAATAGTATCTAGTATGCACCAATAATTTTTTTCTTTATTGGTTCTTCTTATCAGATTCAACTATTTTGTTTGTGGGGAATGGTTTTCTTCATTTCTATATGAATCCCCAGAGTCAACATCTTTACTTCACAAGCTCTACAGTTTCTCTATAGTTTTCTTATTAGTCAGTTGGGTGGTTCTCCCCTTGATATCTAGCATTGGGATGTTTTTTCTTGTATTTTACTACAATGTTTTTGTATTTTTTTAGTCGTATTATGAGCAAGAAATATTTTTACCAATGTAACCTCATTTGTTTCGATTGACAATCAAAATAATTGGATTTTTTTCAAACCCAAAAAAGAAATTTTGGAAACTTAATTTTAGCAATACCAACTTTTTTTTGCCTAATATTTTCAAAATTCAATTGCATTCACTTCGTGATTTGTAGGACACTTTTTGCTTCATGTATGAACAATTATTAGTCTAATTTGAAGAATTTAGATCAAGCTGGTAAAAGTAAATATTAAAATTCATATGAAAGGAAGTTAAAAGATGAAATCGTCATAATTGTTTTTTGTGATGGCTTGGGGTACCCATCAAATCTAAGCCCCGATGGGCGTGATAAAAATGGCAATGTTTGTATTAATGAAAATAAAACCCATTGGTCAGCTCTACAAAAGAGAATCTGAACAAGGAGAGTCTAGCTCTGCAGAACGCTCTTCATTGTTCATCAACATTACACAATAAATAGAATACATGGTTTTAGGGAAGTTAGAACAACATCCTAAGAAATAGAAACTAATTCCTATCTTGAGGCTATGTGAACCAATTCTACCTATTCTAGGATATACCCCATTATCTTCAACACTCCTTAATGGAGAATGGGTTCACATATATTCCTAACATCTCCCTAAACATTTGAAATTTTACGTTTCCAAGGGGCTTAGTGAAAATGTACGCAACACTATCAAATGTATTACAATATTCCAAATGAATTTCTTTAGATTGCACTTTCTCCCTTACAAAATGGAATTGAGTATCAATATGTTTAGCATTTTTGTGAAACATCGGATTCTTGGCTAGCTTGATTGAACTTTGATTGTCACATCTGATTGTTGTTATGACTGTCTATTCTCCCCCAACATCCTGGAGAAGTCTCCGCAACCAAAGCACCTCGCACGTTGTTGCACACATGGCTTGATACTCTACTTCTACTGAGGACAAGGAGAATGTGTTCTACTTCTTGCTACTCCAAGTGATCATCCTAGATCCAAGACTGAATGCATAACCTGTTATAGATCTGCGATCATCTACATTTCCTACCCAATCTGAATCTACAAATCCTACCAGTCTAACAACAGAAGAGTCAGTGTAAATAATTCCATAATCTACAGTATCATGTAGATACCTCAAAACATTATTCGTTGCATTCCAAAGGCCTTCAGGTGGCTTAGACATAAATTATCTTAACACATTTACTGCATAAGCCAAATCAGGTCTAGTGGTGGTTAGGTATATCAGACTCCCAACTAGCTATTTGTAAATTGTTGCATCCACCACTTTTGAGCCATCCTAACACTGTAATTTTATTTTCTATTGCAATGGTACCAGTGTCGACTTACACTAATCCATTCTAAACTTTTCTAATAGGCCTTTGACATACTTTGCTTGAGATAGAAATGTTTGACCTAAATCTCTCTAGATCTCGAGACCTAAACAGTATCAGAGTTCACCGAGATGCTTCATCTCAAACATCTGTGACATCTGCTACATGATTTCATCAATTAGATATATATCATCACCTGTAGTTATCAAATCATCTACATATGATGATATCAACACTACGCACCCTTGTCCATCTTTCATGGTGTAAATATTAGGGTCATTCTTACTTTTATTGTAGCTAGCTTGTGGAAAAAATGAATCAATTTTCGCATGCCACAACCTCAGAGCTTGTTTTAGTCCATAGAGTGCTTTCTTCAACCTACAGACTAAATGTTCTTTTCCCTTCTCGACAAACCCTTCCGGTTTCTCTAAAGAAACCTCTTCTTTCAGTTCTCCATTAAAAAATGCAGACTTTACATCTAGTTGCTGCATCATCTAACGTTTCTTAGTAGCTAAAGCAATTAACATTCTAATGGTGTTCAATTTAGCTACAGGAGTGAAGGTTTCTTCATAATATATCCCTTCTTTTTGTGTATACCTCTTTGCAACCAATGTAGCTTTCAGTTTTTCTATAGTTCTAGCTGCATTGATTTTCGGTTTATATAGCCATTTGCAACCTATGACCTATTTTCCTCTAGGGAGTTCTACCAATTCCCAAGTGTTTCTTCTAATTATTGAATCATATTCATGTTCCGTGGCTATTTTCCATTCTTTACTTTCATTTACTTCTTTATAACTAGGTGGTTCAACAACATTCATCATACTATTTATAAATGCATTTTCCCTATATCTTGTAGGCATTTGAGCTTTCCTACCTGATCTCCTCAATGGTGGGGTGGTGGTTTCAAAACTTATTTCTTCCTGCTGCTGTTGTTGTTGTTGTTGCTACTATTGTTGTTGTTGTTGCTATTATTGTTGTTGTTGTTGCTATTGTTGTTGTTGTTGTTGTTGTTGTTGCTATTGTTCAAAGTACGAAATGTCCCATCCATCATAGTGCTCATCAGTTTCTTCACTATCCTGCTCATGGAATTTAACATATCTACTAACAAAGATATTGTGAGTAGAGGGACTAAATAATCTATATGCTTTATATGATGAACAATACCCTATAAAAGTGCATCTAATGGCTTTTGAGTCTAATTTCATTCTATCTTCCTTGGGTATGTGGGAAAATGCTTTATATCCAAATATTCTTAAGTGTTTTAATACAGGCTTATATCCATACAAAGCTTCAAAAGGAGTTTTGAACTCAAGACTTCTTGTAGGACTCCTATTTTTTAAATAAACCGTAGTATTCACTGCTTCAACCCAAAAACCATTTGAAATATTCTTATGTTTCAGCATACTTCGCACACATTCCACTAGCTTTTTATTCTTCCTTTTTGTTACTCCATTCTGATGTGGAGTATGGGGTACTATAAATTGCTGCAAAATTCCATGATCTTTACAATATCTGATGAGTTCATCTTTCCCGTATTCTCCCCCTTAATCAGAGCAGAGAATTTTTATCTGTTTCCCTGTTTGTCTTTCAATCATATTTTTAAACTTATTTAAGTATTCGAATGTATGACTCTTCTTACTTAAGAAATACATCCAAGAAAACTTCATACAGTCATCAATAAACAATAGGAAATACATTGCACCTCCTAATGATTTTATCTACATGGGACCACAAAGGTCTGTGTGCACTAACTCTGGTATATCCCTATGTTTCTTTTATACTCTAATAGGGAATTTTGTTGGAAATAATACGGAGAGGGGGGGTGAATGAGTATTATCAAATCAATTATTTTTCATTTCACAATCAGATTTGTATACGCTACTTTAGTTATGGGAAACTGCGTATATACGCTACTGTGTCTAAAGCAGCCAGTGTATATCAATAAACCTATGATTCATTAAATGTTGATCTTTAATCAGTGCATCATAACTTAATTAACCATAAGAACAGTAAACAAGTGTAGTAAAACAGAATAGATCATAACACACAAGGACACAAGATATAAGGTGGAAACCCAATGTAGGTGAAAACCACCTGTTGCAATTTGTCTCTATCTTCTTTTAATAAGAAACTTCTTTTTACAATATTTTTGTATTGGTGTAGTCTTACACCAGTACGTAGGCTTCTACCTGCAGAAGGCTACTACCTTCTCTCGTTCTCCAGCTTCTCCTGGAAGGGAGCTACAACCCCCTTAGCTCTTGTACTAGCTGATGTACTAGTACATAGGTGCTGACCTACAAAAGGCTACAACCTTCTCTTTCTTCCACGGACCACATTTCATAATTTTTTAGACTCGATCCATCATTGGCAATAATCAAACATCAAATACATCTGCATCAACCAATCTCCTTTTCTTCAATCAAAACTAAATCAAACAATTACTTCTTTGAATGTTGTAACCAGAATACATTAAAAGTAACCAGAAACCAATCCTAAACCCAGAACACTGCAACAATAAACAGAAGTAGCTAAAACATATTTCATGAGACGTACACCACTTCAATATGTAGAACATGTGTGCATATGCTTCTATATTAAGGCCAACTAGTGTATATGTAGTTTTGACTTACTGAACCAGCGTGTATACGTGCTTCTGCTGTGCCAAACCTACGTACGGATCTATAAAAGATAATTTACCCTTTTTTACTTATTCAGACATCAGTTATACCCATATTATCAGATTTATAGATCCAGTCATGCACCAAATATAACAGATCAAAATCACACAAAGACACTACTATTCAAGCCTTAAGATCTTGACCCAACAATAGAAATTATCCTTCTTCTAGCAGTTAGGTTCCTCCTTAGCTCAGATGCAGCAATGCACCATAACCCAATTCTAGATCTTACTCTTCAGGAGATATTCAATGCTTGAGTGCCTTTGCCTAATCATCTCCTTCCCCTTTTATAGTCTTAGGCCTTACTCAATACCATGGTCCAAAACCATAGAGAATCAATACTATGGACCCAATACCTGGGTTCAACACTTCAGACGAGATACCATGGTCCAAAACCATAGGTCCAAATACCAAGGACTAAATACCATGGACCAATAAATAATTTTCCCACATGTATGAACTTTTCCTTGCATGAAAGTGCATGCATACGTATACGCACCTTTTGATCATCGAACACGCATGTATATGTGACTTGGTTAAAACGAACCTGCATATATCTCTTTTTCTTTCATTCGAAGAGCCTAAACTGAGATCTTCCTTCTGAGTGAGTTGCCATCAAGGACAACACCTATGCCATAGTGCTAGACCGATGTCATAATGCCAACAATCTCCCCCTTTGGACTTGCTGGCAACCCCAAGTCATTCAAAGTCATTCTCCCCCTTTATCATCAAAGGCAAAGGTTTATGCTCCCCATGACTATAGGCAAGGTCTGCAAGAATATGTTCTAGAAGAAGAAACATGACTTTATACATCATAAATTACCTTCCTATCACCAAAGACTCATACATACATTCATATCCCAATGAAGTGGGGATATACCAATATTGACTCATCCACCCAACCAAGTGGGGATACACCAAAGGTTTACACATGATAAAAGAAGAACATTACATCATCCATCCTAGGCATAGTGGGGAAACCAAAGTAGGCCGTTACATGACCTTGATAAGAAAAAAAAATACATGACATAGAGATGAAATAATAAGACTATGATAGTAATCAAAAACTATAATCAGCAGCATCTATCAATCATCATTCAGACCAACAACCATGTTCTCCCTCTCCACCTATTCCACTTGAAACCAAAAGCAACTGTGAACTTGAACCAAGATCTTCTAAGATAATGCCAACAATGCATTATTAGAGGTATATATGCTTCCCTTGAACCTGTGCTAGATGGTCTCTGTTAGACCCATATCAGACTCTTTTCATCTTGAGCCTAGCCCACTGATTGTCTTCAAACCAACATATACGTGTCTGTAACCACATAAATCAGTGTATGTATGCGGATTCTCCTTATGAAACTCGCGTACAACCACTTTTCTTTGAAACAGATAAGTTTCAATCGCAAGATGATGCATCAACTACTCCCAGCTTCTGTCTGAGGTATTCAAGTGTCTCCCTGGGTAGTGGTTTGGTGAGTATATCCACAACCTATTCCTTGGAGGGAACATACTCGAATTTGACCTTTTTTTCAAGCATTTGTTCCCGGAGAAAATGATATTTGATATGTATGTGCTTGGTCTTTGGATGCATGACTAGATTTTTTGAAATACTGATTGCACTTGTATTAACACATAAAATGGAGATAGGTGGACCACAAGTGATTTGAAGATCTTGCAAAGTTTGCATCATCCAGAGGAGTTGTGTGTAGCAAGATGCAGCAACCACATATTCCACTTCAGCTATAGATAAAGAAATTGAACTTTGTTTCTTGCTGAACCAAGATACTAATCTGGAACCCATAAAGAATGCACCACCACTAGTGCTTTTTCTGCCGTCCATGCTTCCTACCCAATCTGCATCTGTATATGCATGAAGTGTGAGATATATATCTCTAGGATAGGATAAGACATAATTTTGCATTCCTTGAAGATATTTGAGAATCCTCTTAACTGCCTGAAGGTGTTCTTCCTTTGGATTTTCCTGGAATCTTCCAACTGTTCCTATTGCATGCATGATGTATGGTCAGGTACCTGTCAGATAGAGCAAACTACCAATCATGGATCTATAGGTTGGTTGATGCACTGCTGCTGATTCATCATTTGCGCTGAGGCTGCATCCTGTTACCATAGGGGTACATACTGGTTTTGAATTCTCCATCCCATATTTCTTCAAGATCTGCTTGAGATACCTGGGTTGTGATAGAAAAATACCGACTTTGTTTTGTTGGACTTGTAAACCAAGAAAATATGTGATCTCACCAAGTAAGGAAATTTCAAATTCTTTCTGCATCACCAAAGCAAAGTTTTGACTAATGGTTTCTTTATTTCTACTAAAGATGATATCGTCAACATATACAACAAGTATTAGCAATTTATCATTATCAATTTTTATATATAGATTTCTATCTGTTGATCCTTTTGAAAAGCCTTGTTGATGAAGATATTTTTCCAACCGAAAATACCAAGCCCTTGGAGCCTGTTTAAGACCATACAGAGCCTTTTTGACTCTGCTTTCAAGTTTTGGATTATTGCCAAGGATGAATCCATCTGGTTTCTCAATATACACTTCTTCTTCTAAGTCTCCATTTAGAAAATTACATTTCACATCCATTTGATATACTTTGAACTTCTGAAAGCTAGAAAGAGCAAGGAACATTCTTATAGCATCAAGTCTAGCAACTGGTGCAAAAGTTTCTTCAAAGTCTATCCTTCTTGTTGAGCATACCCTTTATAAAAAAGTTTGGCCTTGTTTCTAATAACATCTCCATTTTCATTCAACTTATTTTTGAATATCCATTTTGTCCCTATGACATTCTTATCATTTGGTCTTGGAACCAACTCCCAAGTGTTATTCTTTTCAATATGCTCAAGTTCTTCATTCATGGCCTTGACCCAGCGTTCATCTTTGCATGCTTCACTTACATTTCATGGTTCAGTGGAGGAGAGAAATGCTAGATAGCTTGAAGCTTCTGAAATAGTTCTTCTTGTTTGTACTCCTGCCTTTCTCTACCCCAAAATTTGAGTTTATGGATGATTCTTCTGTCCATACCTGAATGGAGTCTTTTCTTCTACCCTTATTTGTTCTTCTGGTGCCTCATATGTTTCTTCTTCATCATAAGTCTGATTTGATGTTGAAGGATAGTCCTCATCATCTTTGAAATCTTCATATTTTATCCACCTAGGATTGTTTCCTTCTTCATCAACCACTACATCAATACTTTCAACAATTTTTCCAAGTCTTTTATTGTAACACTTATATCCTTTGCTGTGGGGAGAGTAACCAAGGAGAATGCCTTCATTGGCTCTAGGTTCAAACTTGCCAAGGTTTTCATCAGCCCTTTTGATGTAACATTTTCTTCCAAAAATTTTGAATTATTTTACTGTAGGAGTCTTACCATACCAAATTTCATGAGGAGTCTGAGTGTTGTTCCCCTGGACGTTTGTCTTGTTGAGAATAGTAATGACAGCAAATGCAGCTTCACCCCAGAATGTTGTAGGAGTTCCAGAATCATCAAGCATAGCACGAGCCATTTGTTGAACCATTCTGTTCATCCTTTCCACTACTCCATTTTGCTGAGGAGTCCTTGCAGTAGAGAATTCCCTTCTTATTCAATGTTCTTCACAAAAATCGAAAAACTCATTCGAGATAAGTTCCCCTCCTCATTCAGACCTGAGGACTTTGATTCTATGATCTGATTTGTTTTCAACCAAGGCTTTGAATGCTTTGAACATCTCGAAAGCTTCATATTTATGCTTCATGAGTCCTATCCAACACATCCTGGAAAAGTCATCAATGAACAATATGAAGTATTCTTCTCCTCAAGGTGACATTTTCTAGATGGACCACATACATCAATATGGACAAGTTCAAACGACTTACTAGTTGATCCTTCCTTCTCAGGGAAATTGGTTTTGGTTTGCTTGCCAAACTGACATGTTTTGCATATTTCATTGTTTGGAATTCTGATGTAAGGGAGATCATGAACCGCCTGATATTTGCATGCTTTCCTTATTTGAGAGAAGCTTAGATGCCCCAATCTTCTGTGCCATAGCCAGTGTTCATCATTCTTGCTTAGATAGCATTGTTGTTGTCATCCCTTGAGTATGTATAAATTATTTGGAGTTCTTATGCCTTTGATCATTGTTTCTCCTGTATCAAGCTCACAAATAATACATCCATTTGATCGAAATATTACCTCATTTCCTTGATCACACATTTGACTGAAACTCAATAGATTATGCTTTAAGCCATCAACATACATAACATTTCTAGCTTTGACATTTTCTTTCAAAAGAACAGAACCTTTACCTTTTATGAGTGTAGGGGTGTCATTTCCAAATGAGACCTTCCTTTCCTTTTCTAAGGCACTATATGACTAAAGTTTTTCTTTATCACCTGTCATATGTTTCGAGCATCCA
>APFE031243684.1:26681-36823 GCA_000404065.3 Pinus taeda
ATAATCTCATCTAAAGTTTTAGATCCTTTGGCAAATCTAAGATTAAGAGCTTTTCTTTTCTCAATATCTTTTCTAAGTCCCACAATTTCACATTCTAACTTTTTATTGTGTTTTTCCTTTTCAGCAAGTTGGAATGTCAGAGTATCTATGATCATACTATTTTCTTCTAAACATATTTTAAGCTTAGAAATTTCTTCATAGAGATCATCTTCATCTATAGCATCCAAGAAATCATCATCTTCATAAACCATCAAAAGTCTATAATCATTACATTGTTCATCTTCATCACTAATTGAAAATCCATCACTGTCTTCATGAGTATAATAGCTCTTCTTACTTACAAAATGTTTTCTGTTCCATGTAACTGGTTCCTTACCTTTGTCAATCTTACCTTTATGAGGACACTTGGCTACATAGTGACCGACTCTTCCACAAGCAAAGCATTTGAAAGGTAGCTTACCTCTTAATCTTCCAGAACCCCATCGAAGGTTCTTGAAAAAATTTGATTCTTCCTCTCCTTCTGACATATGTCCTGACTCATTGTAATCTCGTTTTCCTGAAGCTTTGAATGTGGCTTCTCTCCTGTCTGATGGTCCCCCTTTTCTTATTTCAAAAGTAGTTAGGATTCCATGCAGCTGTGACATGGTAATGCTCTGTAGATTCTCCTTTTCTTCTATGGCAGAAAATTTTGATTCAAACTTAGAAGACAAAGATCTTAGAACCTTTTCAACCAAGGTAACTTATTTTATTTCTTCACCCAAGTTTTTCATATGATTAACAATATCATTTACACATAAGAAATAATTAGCCACACTTTCATCATTGTGAATTCTGAGATTTTCATATTGAATTTTGAGAGTTTGTAGTTTTGCACGTTTTACCTGATTGTCTCCTTCATAGCTTAGAACAATCTTGTCCCATATTTCTTTTGTGGTTTTGAGCTACATAACCTTGATGAATTCTAATTGAGATAAACTCCCTAATAGAGTATTGACAGCCTTTACATTTGTTTCATACTGCTTCTTACCAGCCGTATCTGTAGGAGTTGCTGATGGAAATGTGTATCTTGCTTCCATGATATCCCAAACTTCTGTACCAAGAGATTGAAGATAGGTTGTGATTCTTACCTTCCAATAGACGAAGTTGCTCCCATCAAAGATTAGTGGCTTGATCGATGCCTCTTTTTCGTAGTTACTCATGATGATAGATCTTCCTTCAAGCGATCAAGCTTCTTCTGAAGGACCTAGCTCTGATACCAATTGTTGGAAATAATACTGAGAGGGGGGTGAATCAGTATTATCAAATCAATTATTGTTCATTTCACAATCAGATTTGTATACGCTATTATGTCTAAAGTAACCAGCGTATATCAGTAAACTTATGATTCATTAAATGTTGATCTTTCATCAGTGCATCAGAACTTGATTAAGCATAATAATAGTAAACAGGTTCAGTAAAACAGAATAGATCATAACACACAAGGACACAAGATGTAAGGTGGAAACCCAATGTGGGTGAAAAGCACCTACCACAATTTGTCTCTATCTTCTTTTAATAAGAAACTTCTTTTTACAATATTTCTGTACTGGTACAGTCTTATACCAGTACGCAGGCTTCTACCTACAGAAGGCCACTACCTTCTCTCATTCTCTATCTTCTCCTGGAAGGGAGCTACAACCCCCTTAGCTCTTGTACTATATAATGTACTAGTACATAGGTGCTGACCTACACAAGACTACAACCTTATCTTTCTTCCAGGGACAAATTTTCATAAATTTTCAGACTAGATCCATCAATGACAATAATAAAACATCAAATACATCTGCATCAACCAATCTCCTCTTCTTCAATCAAAACTGAATCGAACAATTACTTCTCTGAATGTTGTAACTAGAATACATTAACAGTGACCAGAAACCAATCCTAAACCCAGAACACTGCAACAATAAAGAGAAGTAGCTAAAACATATTTCATGGGATGTACTCTACTCCAATATGTAGAATCTGCATGCATACACTTCTGTATTAAGGCCAACTAGTGCATACGAAGTTTTGGCTTACTGAACCAACATGTATACACACTTCTACTATGTCGAACCTACGTACAGGTCTATAAAAGATAATTTACCCTTTTTACTTATTCAGACATCAGTTATACCCATATTATCAGATTTATAGATTCAATCATGCACCAAATATAACAGATCAAAATCACACAAAGAAACTACTATTCAAGCCTTAAGATCTCGACCCAACAATAGAACTTATCCTTCTTCTAGCGCTCATGTTACTCCTTGGCTCAGATCCAACAATGCACCATAACCCAATTCTAGATCTTACTCTTCATAAGATATTCAATGCTTGAGTGCCTTTGCCTAATGATCTCCTTCCCCTTTTATAGTCTTAGGTCTTACTCAATACCATGGTCCAAAACCATAGAGAATCAATACTATGGACCCAATACCTAGGTTCAACACTTCGGACGAGATACCATGACCATAGGCCCAAATACTAAGGACTAAATACCATGTAAAAAGATAAGTTTTCCTCCATGTACACACCTTTCCTAGAATGAAAGTGTGTGCATACGTATACATGCCTTTTGATCGTCGAACACATGTGTATACGTGACTTGGTTAAGAGGAACCTTTGTATATCTCTTTTCCTTTTAGCGGTGAGTCTATCTACAAAAGAGCTTTGGCACTAGAGATTCGGCCACATTAATTACAATGATTTGCTATTACTATAGAGGAAAGAAATGGTAAGAGGTCTTCCTATGCTAAAGAAAGTACATAATGATTGCAATGCTTGTACTTTAAGAAAAATGCATAAAGAAGAATTTGTTGGCATTATGACACAGCTTTGGCACTATGGCACAGGTGTTGTCCTTGATGGCAACTCACTCATATTGAAGATCTCAGTTTAGGCTCTTAGAATGAAAGGAAAAGAGATATACAAAGGTTCCTCTTAACAAAGTCACGTATACACACGTGTTCGACAATCAAAAGGCGCATATATGTATGCACACACTTTCATGCGAGGAAAAGTGTGTACATGTGGGAAAACTTATTTTTGTTACATGGTATTTAGTCCTTAGTATTTGGGCCTATGGTTTTAGACCATGGTATCTCGTCCGAAGTGTTGAACCTAGGTATTGGGTCCATAGTATTGATTCTCTATGGTTTTGGACCATGGTATTGAGTAAGGCCTAAGACTATAAAAGGGGAAGGAAATCATTAGGCAAAGGCACTCAAGCATTGAATATCGTATGAAGAGTAAGATCTAGAATTGGGTTATGGTGCATTGTTGGATCTTTTGGCCGAATCTCTAGTGCCAAAGCTCTTCTGTAGTTAGACTCATTGCTAAAAGGAAAAGAGATATACAAAGGAAAAGAGATATAAGGTCCTTTTGACTCACTACAACAATATGATAGATAAGGTCCTTTTAAGTGAGAAGGAGATAAGAATATCATCAAGGTATACCACAAAAAAATTATCCAAATGATATTTGAAAATATCATTGATAATATTCATATATTTAAGTGGGGAATTAGTGAGACTAAAATATTCAAAAGTCATTTATATGTATTATGTTTTCTTTTAAAATTTGATTTTAAATGATCACATGACTTCATGTAAATGTTATCACAACTAGATGTTAGGTTCATGTTAGTGAAATATCATAAATTTTTACTATAATTGCATTGAGAGGCATATTATACAACCCAGTATAATGTGGGTGTCCATCCATCATCAAATTGAAATTTTGTTCATGTCAGCCAAAATGAAAATTAAAATTTAAAAAATAAAATAAATTAATTTAATGTTTTATATTAGTTTCAAAATTTAACATATATGATAAAATAACTATATAACATAAATATAATTTTATTGTAATACAATTATCTTATGCATTTAATAGTTATTTTATCATATAAGTTGAATTTGAATGGATCATAAATTTACCTTCAACAAAAAAAATTACCACATTAGAATTCCAAATAAAATTTTAAACATCTTCACTCTTTACTAAAGTCAATCCCATTTCCTAAAATAAAGTAAAAAGGTTATTTCAACACAAAGAATTGAAAATCTTGCTCCAAAATCTTTCAATATTTCTTTCAATTAAATATTTTTAAAACTAATCAAGGACAACCATATCCTATGGATATATTAAAATATATAAATACATAAATATGTCCACGTCAAAGTTGTAATATTTGAAAATTTTGTTATCATGCCATGTAAAAAATATCATTAAATCTAATATTAATATTAATATATTAAAGAAAAATAATATTAATATTATAAATGTAATAACTTAGGATTAATACAATATTAAATTTGTTATATTATTATATATATTAATATATCATGATATATATTAACTCTAGATATATATGGGAGGGAAGAACAAAGACAAAGTGATAGAGGGAGTGTGAAGAATTGAGAGAAAGGGAGAGAGAGGAAGGATGAGAGAGGACTTGAGAGAGAAGAGGAGAGATGGAGGGATAGAGAAATGGAGTTGGAAGGAAAAAAGAGGGAGGGAAGAAGAATCACATAGAGAGATAAAAGTGGAGAGAGAGAGAGAGAGGGAGAGATGGAAAGTGAGTGTATATGTTTGGGGCTGAGATAGAGAGATAAAGAATGATAGATAAAGAGAAGAGGGGGAGAGAAGGATAGATATGGACAAAGTTGGAGGGTGGGGAGAGAGACAGATATAGAGATAGAGAGATGAGGGGGAGAGACAGAGGGAGGCAGGACATAAAGGGAGAGAGAGGAAGGTAGAGAGTAAAGATGTGAGAGAGAGAAGGAGAGAGGAAGGGAGAGAAAGAGGGAGGTAAGAAGAAAGACAAAGAGAGATAAAGGTGGAGAGAGAGTGAGGGAGTGATAAGGGAGATGGAGAGAGAGAGAGGGAGTGATAAAGGAGATGGAGAGAGAGGGAGAGTAGGAGGGAAGAGAGATAGAAGGGAGTTGAGAGGGAGAGAAGGGGAAGAGAGAGAGAAGGAGGGGTAGATATATAAATATGGAGAAAGAATGTGTATGTTTTGGAGGTGATATAGAGAGACAAAAGAGAGACAAAGAGAGAGATATATATAGATGGAATGTGAAGAGAGGGAAAAAGAGAGAGGTAGAAAGAGGGAGAGATAGATAGATATGGAGGGAGAAATCATGTGTGAGAGGGAAGATATAGATATAGATATAGATGGAAAGGGGAGAGGGAAGAATAATTCTTGCACTAGATGAATTGATTTAAGTGTAGATGGTGATTTCTAATCCTATTTGATTTCATGTATTAAAGGAGATAATTTGAAGGAGAGGGGAGAGGAGGAATTTAGAGAGAGAGAATTATAGGAGTGAGATAGATAGAGAAGGGTAAGAGAGAGAGAGGGAGACACAAATATGGAGGGGTGGAGAGGGAGGGAGATAGTGATTGGGTTTGAGGGAAAAGAGAGAGAGAGAGATGGGAGGAGATAGAGGGAGCTAGGAGAGAAAGGGAGAGAGATGACTTGAGAGAGAGTAGGAGAGAGGGAGGGAGAGAGAGGAGGAGAGAGGGAGGACAAAGAAATGGATTTGGAAGGGGAGAGGGGGAGGGAAGAATATTTTTTGCACTAAATGCATTGAATTCATGGTAGATGGTGATTTATAATCCTATTTGATTGCTTGCACTAGATGCATTGATTTCAGTGTAAATGTTGATTTCTAATGATATTTGATTGCTTGCACTAGATGCATTGATTTAAGTGTAGATATTGATTTCTAATCCTATTTGATTGATTGCACTAGATGCATTGATTTCATTGTAGATTTTTTTTAATTCTATTTGATTGCTTGCACTAGATGCATTGATTTCAGTGTAGATGTTGATTCTAATTCTATTTTATTGCTTGCACTATATGCATTGATTTCAGCGTATATGGTGATTTCTAATTCTATTTGATTGTTTGCACTAGATGCATTGATTTCAGTGTAGATGGTGATTTCTAATCTTATTTGATTACTTGCACTAGATGCATTGATTTCGGTGTAGATGGTGATTTCTAATCTTGTTTGATTGTTTGCAATAGATGCATTGATTTTAGTGTAGATGTTGATTTCTAATGGCATTTGGTTGCTTGCACTAGATGCATTGATTTCAGTTTAGATGTTGAGTTCTAATCTTATGATTTCTTGCTCTAGATCCATTATTTTGAGTGTAGATGTTGATTTCTAATATTATTTTATTTCTTGCATTAGATTCATTGATTTCAGCGTAGGTGTTCTCTAATCTTATTTGATTGTGTGAATTAGATGCATTGATTTGAGTGTAAGCACAAAAAAATGATTGACAGTATGCATTGAATTTTGTGTTATACTAATTCAACCTATTAATATTGGAGAGCAAGCCAGACAAGGTATGATGTTTACTACAATAGTTCAAGTTAAAGCATTGAATGGTTTATGATGTCAACTATCCTTATTAATATTGGAGAGCAAGCCAGACAAGGTATGGTGCTTACTACAATAGTTCAAGTTAAAGAATTGAATGGTTTAAGATGTCAACTATCCTTTTCATATAATCGATATGAAAATATGGAAAAACTAACAAATAATGTAAAAATTTAGTAGATATGACCACTCAATAAAAAAAATTCAAATTTACATTATTTCTTGACTTTCCCAAAACAAATTATAGATTAAAAAAAAATCATCAAAATATTTTGAAGGAAATAAATTATTTCAAACATTAGCAATGAAACAAATGATTTAAAGAGTAATCTTGATGCAGTAAATTATTAAAACTAGTCTTCAGGATAAACTAGTCTTCAGGATATATTTAGTATTAAGAATTTATAATTGTGAAAAGTTGCAATACCTAAAATTAAATGAAGTAAATGTTTAGTATCAATCCTCCTACAAATTATTGACAAGATTATCTCTCTTCTTCATCACCAACTAATTACTAACACACAATTACATACATATATAGAAATATAACACAATATTTGTAACATTCACAAACATTACCATCCAAATCCAAACACTTAAACACACAAACCACTAAAAATGATATAGTAATGTCAAACAAAGAAAACATAATGTAAATTTCAAAGTATAAAGTTTATCTCAAACATATACATAATAATAATAATCTAAAAATGTGTCATTGTTAACCTCAACTAGTAATAGAATTTAGACGAAAAGATAACACTCCATCTTACAACTATTCAAAGTAAATTTAATTGATATCAGCTTAGATCTATCTAACTCTGGATCTATAATCCGCGGTCACAGATCAAATCCCTCCATGTGCAAATCTTTCCTCAAATTCTACACTCTAAAAAGAAAGTTTGTACCTCTAGAGATTTAATCCCTCTCAGCGCATGATAGATTGAGAATTAGATAAATCTACGCTGATATTAATCAAATTTACTTTGTAAAATAGAGTGTTATCTTCTCATCTAAATTCTATTACCATAATTAATATATTAAGTTCAAAATAAATATATAATATATATTAACTATATTCAAATCTTATTATATTAGTTCATATTTAAAAAAATAACCTTATAGACGTTGATAAAAAAACAGATTGAAAACTCAATAAAAATGAATAAAAAAAATTGAAATTCAAATTAAAAATTAATTTACTGGGAGAAATTCCAATAACCCAAACACCCTAAATATGTAATCAAATTAAAAATATCAATCAGCCACAATCTACGATCAAATAAAAAATACCAAAACAAAATGCAGTTGTCTATAATATGATTTTTTGAAAACTTCCAAAAAATCGCATTATAGACCACTCCAAACAAAATTAATCAAATCCTAAGTTCTAACCACGATGATTTCCTTAATATAGATAAAATAATTTCACATAAATCAACGGTCACAACGTTTCACTTGGGTTCACTATATTAATATGTACGCTATAAAGGATGAAGAGAAATCAATTGTTCTTAAGAGATTTTTGAGTTGAGATAGACTTCATTTACCGTTGGAAATTTAAGGGTGCACGGTTCCAGAGGCTTGCGCATTTTCCTGGTCTGAGTTCCGTTTTTAGAGGCTGCAACAATGGGCTTTGATGCTAAACGGGTGCAGAAGGAGTTAACTGAGATAGAGCGAGATAAGAAGATAACAGGGATAAACGTTAATCTCAGCCATGGCGATGATCTGTCACACTTGAGTGCGACTATTAGAGGTCCTGTTGGCACCCCTTATGAAGGCGGTGTATTTGAAATTGATATTCGGTTAACTGAGGGATATCCGTTTAAGCCTCCAAAAATGAGATTTATAACAAAAGTGTGGCATCCAAATATAAGTAGTGAAACTGGTGCAATCTGCGTTGATATTCTAAAAGATCAGTGGAGCGTAGCACTCACACTGAAGACAACCTTACTTTCTTTGCAAGCCTTGCTTTCAGCACCTGAACCTAAAGATCCCCAGGATGCTATGGTGGCACAACAGTACCTCAAAGACTATAAAGCATTTGAAAACACTGCACGTTACTGGACAGCAACTTTTGCATCAGGTCATGGAATGGAAGACAAAGTACAAAAGTTGGTAGATATGGGATTTCCAGAATATTTAGTGAGGACGACTTTAGAAAATTGCGGTGGTGATGAAAACTTGGCACTTGAGAAGCTTTGTACTACTTAACATGCTACATTCTATCTTCAAAAGCTAGCTGATTAATATTTTTTCAAAATTGTCCATACGTATTTATTAATAAGATCGTATATTTTTATTCAAATAGACGCACCATCTAAGATGTTTGTTTATCAAATATGATATCATCGAAAATTTATCTTATAATTATGATTGATCACAGAAGCCTCAATTCTACAAACGAAACAATTTGTTTAAATCAATAAAAAGTGAAAATTCTTACAATCCCCAAAAAATGATCCTATTAAATGTTTAAATCATGCCAATTCATTTCCATTGAGAGGAAACCTCCACTCAAAACTATGCGCCAGAACTATTGAAGAGAAACCTCCACTTAAAACCATGCAAGAACTCTCTCATCCCAAGGTTAACCTCCACTTACAACCATGCAGGAGCTCCCAAAATTAACCTCCACTTAAAACCATGCAAGAGCTCTCTCATATGATGCCATTACACATCAACACATTTGCACTCATCATTTAGGTGATGTCACTGCAACCTGTGAGCCACATCACCTGCCATCTCATCTAGGCCAACCAATCACGCAATGCCACATATCTTGGCCTTGACATCTCCTTGGTATAGAGGTAGAGTCCAAGGATTTGTTTTTTCGCCATTTTCCAGTGTAAAAAAAAAATGCTCGAAGGCATAATTTTTGTTAAATGCCATTGTTAAATTTCGTTTAGCAAAGTTTTATACTTATTCATATTGTTAATATATGGTTATGCCCTAGCCCATGGGGTTAATGGGTTAAGTTACAGCTATAGGTTTAGTAATTCCAATAACCAACTTAGATAATCATGATTTATAGCTCATAAAATCAGAAGCGTGGGAAATTTACCAAGGCACCATTTGATTAAATCTTGCATTTTAAATTCATACTTAATATAACTCAATGGCTACTTAATATAACTCAATGGCTATGTGTGATATTGTGGGCATGAGACTGTTATACTTTCATTTCCATTTTAGTTGAAAGCAAGATAGAGAATGTTTTACTATTGTATAATTTTTTTTATCTCTTGGTGGAGGTCATAAATTTATATTCTTTAATATTTTAATTTATGTATATGCTAGTTGAAAGCTTAACCTAAAGAAAATCTATAAGAATAAATTTTTCCTCTCTAAAAAAAATTGAGTTTTTCAACTCAAGAGATTGGATCTCTTCAATGTTTGCTAAATCTATGGTTAAGATGGATCTATATTTGTAAGTGTATTAGATTATAATCTATTAATATTAAGTGGTATAAAATGTTATATACTTCACTCTTAATAAAAAATAGTTTTTGAGAAGTCTTAATTTAATGAAAGATTATGATTAAATATGTTAGGTTACTTGTATTTTATAATTGGGAATTTGTGAGTATTCATCTAAGAGGCACATTGTACAGCCCACAACCCACTATGAGCAAGATGACTAATTCCTTCCTTTCTCACCCTAAATTAGCACATATTTTTTTTAAAATAAAAGTAAATATTCCCTAAATAAAA
>APFE031243684.1:56086-77657 GCA_000404065.3 Pinus taeda
ATTCAAATTTCCAATGGTCTGAAAAATAAGCCTTTCAGATTCAAAGCATTCTGGTTGGATCATCTAGACTTCATGGAAAAAATGAAACAATGGTGGCCTTACCCTCCCAGAAGAACTGGAAATAAAATGTCCGCGTTCCAACAAAATTTAAAACTTATCAAAGAGGAAATAAAAATTTGGAACATAAAAACATTTGACAACATCATCACAGACAAAAAAAACTTGGAACATCAATTGGAACTTCTCCAACAAAACATAATTGAAGAAGGGCTAAAGGAGAACAGTAAGCAAGAGGAACAAATATTACAACAAAGTTGGGAGGAAAGAGCCATCCAGGAAGAAAAGTTGTGGCAACAAAAATCCAGAATCACTTGGTTGAAATGTGGGGAAAGGAACACTGCATTTTTCCATAAAACAATGATACAGCATATGAGAAAAAGAAATATTGGCTCTAAAGAACCAAGATGGTAATATCATTCACTCTCAAGAGGAGTTGGAAACAAAACTCAATCATTGTTTCAACTCTTTTCTCGAAGAGCCAAGGAATGACCAGGATCTGGACATCAAAAAAATCACCAAGAATATTCCCAAAATCCTCATAGAGGAGCATAACAATATGCTCCTTAGAAAATTCTCCCTTCACAAAGTGGAATATGTGAGTATGGGAATGCCCAATGGAAAATCCCTTAGGCCAGATGGTTTCACTAGTCATTTCTACAAAGCTTGTTGGCCCATCCTCAAATTGGATGTGCACGCCCTTGTGGAAGAATATCGCATTCAGAAGTCTATCCTTAAAGAGCTTAACTCCATTTTCCTAACTTTAATACCCAAGGGAAATTCTGTTGATTCCCCAGACAAATTTAGGCCCATATCCCTCTACAATGTCATCTACAAAATCATCTCAAAAGTCCTAGCCAATCGGATAAAAGTCATCCTTCCTCTCCTAATCTCCCATAATCAGTCTGGCTATGTGGAAGCAAGGAAAATCATGGATAATATAATACTTTATCATGAGCTTATCCACTCTCTCAAATCTAAAAAAAAACCCGTATGATGATTCATCTAGATATGTCCAAAGCCATAGACAAAATTAGATGGGATTATATGAGACAGGTCCTAGGAGCATTTGGGTTCCACAAAGACAGCATCAAGTGGATCATGTGTATGGTTTTGAGAGATTTTTTCTCCATCCTCATGAATGGTTCCCCATCACAACCCTTGAATCCTTTCAAGGGCATTAAGCAAGGGGATCATATCTCTCGCTTCCTCTTTGTATAATGGCTGAAGGGCTAAGCCTCTCAATATCTACTGCCTTGCAAGCTAATAAACTCTCTAGTCTCTAGCCCCATGCCTCTTCTCCCCCCTCCATGCACAAACAATTTGTGGATGACACCCTTCTTATGGGGCATCCAACTATTAAAGAAGCTTCCTCTTTCATGTCCATTCTGTCTTACTTATTTGCTTCCTCTGGAACCTCTATCAACCTAAGAAATCCAAGTTGTTCTTCTTTAATACCATGTTGCCCATCTATAGGATAATCACCAAAACCCTGGTCATTCCCATCAGTACCCTCCCCTCCACTTACCTTGGAGTTCCCATTATAGACCAGCCACTCTCCCAAGCCACTTGGGAGGACTTGATCACTAAGTTTGAGAAAATAATTGCCAGTTGGACCTTCAGATCTCTCAATATGGAAGGTCATCTTATCCTGGTCATATCTATTTTACAGACCATCCTTATCTACTTATACTTGGCTTTGGTAGCCCCAAAAGTGAGTTCAAACAAAATCAGAAACCTACAGAGGAACTTCTTATGGAGAGGTGCAGAGGAAAAATAGAAATGGGCTCTGGTGGCAAGGGAAAAAAATTTCAATCCCAAAAAAGATGGTGGCCTTGGTCTTAGAGACATAGACCTCTTGGGAAAGGCCCTTGGAGCCAAAAACTTATGGAGATGGATTGCAAACCCTAGCTCCCCTTGGGGAATATTATGGAAAGAGAGGTACACTCCCTCCCTATAGCAAGAGAAAATTATGAAGCTAAATGGAAATATAAAAGGCTTAGTCATTTGGAACCAAGCATGGGAGATCCAGTGGGAAATCTCTGTGTATATGTGTTTTATGTGTTATGCTCTCGCATTTTTATTTTTCTTGTGATTTAGAATTCGTATGCAGGTAATTTCTGTATGGGGTTAAAACCTACAAAAATCAACATTGATATGTAAAACAAAGGAAATATCAAAGTCATCCAATACTAGAAAACAAGTGACGAAGAGGACAAATGGGAAATCTAGATGGATTAAGAGGATTGGACTCCCCATATGAATCCCCAAGCCTGGTCGGACCTCTCATCAGAACTTTAAAAAATACAAATCCTCCTTGACTCTGCCAAGGATCATATTAGATGGGGTAAAAATTCAGCAGGACATTAATTTAAAAGAAGCCTACAAATACATTGCCAAGCTAGACTACTTCAACCAGATCCAAAGTGGAACTCAATCTGGGAGAGGAAGCACTGGCCAAAAATATCTATCTTTCTATGGTTATTCATGCATAGAAATATTTTAACATGGTACAACCTAAGAAGAAAAGGTTTTATCAATCCCTCAAGATGCCTTCTCTGCCAGCATGAAGAAGAAATCCCCAACCACCTGTTGAATGTATTCCCATACGGATCCAAATTATGGGATTGGATTTTACTAGTTTTCAATAGCTCAGATCGGGATCACAAACTGGAGATATGTCTTCTCCTCACATCCTCTCGTTAATCATGCATTGAATTTAGTTCTTGGTCTGGTCCGTTGGGCAATGTGGAAGGAGTGCAACACAAGAATATTTCATGGCATCTCCACCCAGGAGGAAATAATAATCTCAAAGATGAAAAGTGTATTCTAGGAAATTGTGACCTCTCTACCTACTCAAATTGTCAAATCCCCTCTCACTATCTTCGAAGAGATAATTCTCTCAATACTAGATCTCCTTCAAATGAAGGTACACGAAGTCACCCCCATCTTGAGGCATGAAAATAAAAAAAAACATCTGGAGGCCGCTAGAGCAGGGGAATTTCAAGCTCAACTATGATGGCGCTGCTAAAGGTAACCTGAGCTAAGCCAATTTTGGAGTCTTCAGAAACACAAAAGGAGAAATTATATGGATATATGAGGGAAATATAGGCTCAACCACAAACAATGTTGCAGAACTTCATGCCCTAGAAAATGGCATCACCATAGTGCACAACCTAAAGCTCAATCCTCTGATTGTAGAAGGATATTCCATGCTAGCCACTCAGATTGGAAAAAAACTTCAGCAAGGCATCAAGGTGGAAACATTTTTAGAAAACTTGTGCTTAAACAAAATAATACAGCGGATCAAGTAGAGGATTGACAGCATGGCAAGCCTCGACTTTCAAGAAATCAGAAAGAAGGGAAATAAACTCGAATATAGACTAGTGAATGAGGATACTATTAGGATCCTATGCCTGAATTCTCGAGCTTGGCAAGATTTGAAGGACAGTGAACTCAGTTAGCACTGCGCATCAATCAATGTTGAAGATAATCACTCCACTTAACAATAATTGTTCGCATTCCCTTCATCATTTCAAGGTCGATTCCCAGTTTCGTAAGAAGGACATAAGTGTGGTAGACATGCCAAGAGTCATCCTTGGCTTGCCTAATTCTAGATCCCTCATTGCCTCCTCCCCTCTCCCTTGTGCGGTCGCTGCCTCCCAATCACATCCTCTCTACTCGACTATTCTTCCAGTGCCTCACTTTATATCTTCACATGCTTCCCCTTCCCACCCCTATTCCCTAATCCCAACCTCCATCCATCCCCCAACCTCTATATATCTCCCCCTCCTCTCTCTCCCCCTCATTCTCCTCTCTACCCGCATCCCTCTTCGTTGGTCCTTTGTTCCTTAGTTCCTCTCGCTCCCAAGCCCTTCTGCTCCTCTCATGGCCCTAAAGAATTGCTCCACCCTTGGTTCTAGTTGGGGAGGTGCATGTAGTCGCACAACCTCCCAATGGTAGTCTCTAGGTATGGATCCCACCAGTCGCGCTAAGACATCTGCAAGGCGTGTAGCTCTGTGCATCGCAACAGTAGTTAATCTTGAAACTCAACAATGCATTACTAAATTAGAAGCCCAAGCAAATGATCTTCGAAGAGAGATCATGACTAAGGATTTTGATGTCGACTTTGCCTAGATTATGGATCCAAACCTCACCTGAGCATGAGAAAACTTGTACGGGCAAATTATCAAAACATGGTGGAAAATGAAAACCATCATGGGGCTTGGAATGTAGGAGTAGGAGGAGCACACCAAGGCTCTCGAAAAGAAGATTGATAGTCTGACTAAGAAGTTCGTGATTTATGTCGAAGCCATCGCCCACTGCTGATTTATAACTCGAGACGCAATGCAATATATTGTTATCAGGAAGAAGTCAAAAACGAAGGTCCATTCAGCTGCTGAAGGATCCCCAAGCATCAAGAAAGAGGCCACTGGGGCCTCTACTAGTCGTTTGAACATCGCCGCATAGCAGGAGGGGAGCTCTCAGGAGACACCCAATTGTTTAGACAAAGATCTAGTTACCTCCAACCAGGAATGACTTCTTCAACCTCTTTTTTGTCTTTCCTCCTCCATGAAGGTCTGTCTATCGTAGAGGAAATCAACCTTTTCCTTGTCTGTCACGCTATGGCTTTCTACTACTCTCTCTATTTCTATACTCTCAGTTTTGAGAATGCTATAAAGAGGGTTCTACTATGTTTCCTCCTGTGGACTCAGAACCCATTTTTTCCAAGGTTGCATTGTAAAAATATCAAATCCATGGAAATTTCAAGGATTTCTATTGGGTTCTATGTCGAGCTTTCTCTCCCACACAACCCAAAAAACGTAATTTGTCAGTTCCTACAGTAATATATTTTATCTTATTCACACACAAAAAAAGCTCATAAATAGAATCTTGAATCTAATTTGGATTTATGTTATCCTTTATCATCTATGTGCCATGATTCTTTGTACCATGATCCAATCTACTTCACTAGCTAGTTTTTCACACCATCTTGATTTTCAAGTTGTTGGTCAAAATTGCGATCAGGTTCAAGGTAGTCACTTTACATAGGTAGAGGAGCAAGAAGATGAAGATTATTTCAATATCTCTTCTTTTTTCCAAAATCCTTTGTCCAAATATGGTGTTTCCTCATTCTTGGTTGATATTGAATCTGGTAATCTTGGTAGTCAATCAAATGTGATCAGTTTTCATAATTAATTTCATGTCTTGGGAAAGAATCATTTTGATGAGGATGGATTTGTCAATATATATGATGGATGCCAAAGTTCACCAATTGATCTTCATGTTCGTCAAGAAGATTTTAATTTAGAATATTTATATTAGAATATGATCCGGTCAAAGGGGATGTTCTTACTAAAATCTCCTTTCATCTCACTATCCCTTGTGCTCCATTGTTTACGATGCATCTACTTATAATGGAGACACTCCATGCTCTTCAAGTTCTTCATCCAATGAGTTAACTTCTCAATTGGCACAAGGTGGTGAGGATATCCATGATGAAAGATAAAACAATTAAAGCATTGAGTATCATTTCCATCCCTCATCATCTCTTGTTTTGCATGAAGACAACTCTTCAAATCATCTTGCTCATGAAATTTCCCCGATTCATTCGTCATCGGATTCGCGATCAGAAGAATCTTTCTACTTAAGTAATCTGGTTGTTGAAGTGGTAAAATCCAATCAAATGAGTGACATATATGGCTTCGATACAGTTAGTAGTGGTGTTATTGAAGTTAGTGGTAGTAGTTATCTTCACATCGTGCACGATTTGGTTCAATCTTCAAAATGTAATTTTACAATCCTTGAAACTTTTGGGACTTCCCAAGGGGTCGAGGCACTTCAACTTTTGTTTATGGTTATGTCAAGATCTGGTGACTATGGTAAGGTCCTTGAACTACGTCATATATGGTTTCTCTTGCGAAATATTTCTCTTTGCATGGTTTCACTAGATGTAAATTCCTTCTTGAAAGATGTTTGGTATTGTAGATGTAGTCTTTCAATCTTTCAAGATTTTATTTCTCATTGAATTCATGAAGCTTCTTCAATTGATTCATATTCATGCAAATCTCTTGTATCAAACTTGAGTTTGGAATGTGTATCTCTCATATAATCATGGAATTATGAAGTTAATCATTTCAAAAATCATCTTTGGTCGAATCAATCATATCTATTAAATTCATTTGAGAATAGTTAGCTCCTGCTTTTTTTTGTGAATGTTATACGTTAACTTGTTTCTTCATTGCACCTAAAATCCTCTTGAGTGCTAGTGAATGCATGAGTTCCCGTGTGAATCACTTCTTCTTCATTCACTATGTCTTGACTGGTCTCATGTGTTTGTTGTGCTAGTATTCCTTTTAAATTATTTTGATGATTATAATAAGTCTTGTACAATTTATCACTAGTTACAAAATGGTTTTTCACATTCGGAATGCGAGGAATTTGGTTCTATTGTTCAGAGCATTCACAGAGTTGTTCAAATTGATTTATCTCTTCTAATTACTAATTGGGAATTTGATGCTTTACTCATCTTATCTTATCATGATTACTATCATTCAATTTACCATGTTCCCATTAACAAAGATGATGACAGTTGTCCTACATTATGTGATCCTTATGGTTTAACATCTCACTATTCGGGTACTTATCAAGTGGTTGAGGCACTTTAGCCTTCGCTAATGGTTATGTCAGGTCCTCACTATTTATATTGAGGAGATATATACAATTACACAAACACTCACACTCAAGAATGATAAAATATTGTCCCATTTTTATGTTTCTTCAAATTTAATGGTTATTATTTAATAAATGTATATGTTTAGATATTATGTTTGAAATTTCAATTTTTATTTTATTATTTTATTATTTTTTTCCTATTTACTTAATTAAAATTAGAGGAAAAAAAAGTAATAGAAAAATAACAATATTTTTTTTAATTATTTATAAAAAAATAATTGATTATCATATTCAACAATTACTTTTAACTTAATAATTTATAAGATTAATTAAAACAAATAAATTTAAATTAATAATTTGTCAAGTCCTACTAGCAAAACTAGTTGAGGATGAGCCTCATTAGGAAGGTGACCTAGGATCAAATCTCATGAGGTGGTCGTGCCCTGTGGTAGGGGGAGGAGACATGCTAAAAAATCCAGTCAGCTTGGGGCTGGTGTGACCTAGGCTAGGTGCGATCCCCGAATGACTTTGACAAATTAGATGCTTCTGGGTTGCAATCCCCAAGTGACTTTGACAAATTAGATGCCTTTGGGTTGCGATCCACGATGAATTTGACGGATTAGATGCCCCTAGGTTGTGGCTCCTCAAGCCATAGGTCAAACCTGCACTTGACAAGAATTTTTTTTTTAATAATTTAAAAGATTAATTATATCAAATAAATTTAACTTATTAATTTAAAAACTTAATTATATCAAATTGATTTAGTTCAAATAATTGCAAAATGAAAAGTTACCTTCCACCAAAATTATTATTATTATTATCCAATTTTAAGATCACAGTCAAATTCTATTACCATAAAAATCATAATAAATATATTACAGTGTAATCCATTCTAATTCCATTGTCATGATATTTAGAGATTTTCCTTTAACTTTATAACAAAAATGCGGCTACGAGCTCCCACAATTCAAACATACCATTACCTCCCATCTGCAATCAAATTACAAATATGAAGACAAAATTAATCCAATCTGAACGACGATGACAATTTCCTTGTTGAAATAATTTCATGCAAATAGAACTATCCTAATATTTGATGGATGACCGAAACTTAACGGTCACAACTTTTTGCATGAGTCCAATATATTACAAGTACGTTATAAAAGAGTGAAGAGATGATCCATTGTTCTCGAGAGAGACTTTGAGTTCAAATAGGCTTCATTTACAGTTGATATTTAAAGGTGTGGGGCTCGAGAGTTTTGTGCATTCAGGTGGTTGAGTTCCATTTAACAATGGGCATTGATGTTAAACGGGTGCAAGAGGAGTTAACTGACATAGAGGGGGATAACAATATAACAACGATAAATGTTAAGTTTATTTTTGACTTAGTTACCAAAGAATCCACAGTAAAAACCATTTTCCTCGAAAAATTAAGCTCTTCTACTATCAAGCATTCAAGAAGTCTTGATGATGGATCTCGGTTGGGATTTGAAACGTTGACGGAAAATGGTTTTTACTCTGGATTCTCTGGTAGTCAAAAGATATAAACCACAAATGTCTTAAATCCAGAATCATTTCCCTATACAGAGGGGATACATGGAGTGAAATCATTTTACTCAAAAAATTTAGAGTGAAGATAGCAAGAAGAGTTGTAGACCCTCAATTAAGCTCTTCTACTATCAAGCATTCAAGAAGTCCTGATGATGGATCCCAGTTGGGATTTGAAAGGTTGACAGAAAATGGTTTGTACTGTGGATTCTCCAGTAGTCTAAATATATAAACCATGTATGTCTTAAATACATAATCATTTTCCTATACGGAGGGGATACATGGAGTGAAATCATTTTACTCGAAAAATTTAGAGTGAAGATAGCAAGAAGAGCTGCAGACCCTCAATTAAGCTCTTCTACTATCAAGCATTCAAGAAGTCTTGATGATGGATCCCGGTTGGGATTTGAAATGTTGACGGAAAATGACTTTTACTGTGGATTCTCTAATAACTAAGTCAAAATATATAAACCACAGATGTCTTACATCCATAATCATTTCCCTATAGGGAGGGGATACATGGAGTGAAATCATTTTACTCAAAAAATTTAGAGTGATGATAGCAAGAAGAGTTGCAGAACCTCAATTAAGCTCTTCTACTATCAAGCATTCAAGAAGTCCTGATGATGGATCCCGGTTGGGATTTGAAATGTTGATGGAAAATGGTTTTTATTGTGGATTCTCTAGTAATTAAGTCAAAAGATATAAACCACAGATGTCTTAAATCCAGAATGATTTCCTTATATGGAGGGGATACATGGAGTGAAATCATTTTACTCGAAAATTTTAGAGTGAAGATAGCAAGAAGAGTTGCAGACCCTCAACTAAGCTCTTCTGCTATCAAGCATTCAAGAAGTCATGATGATGGATCTCGATTGGGATTTGAAACGTTGATGGAAAATGGTTTTTACTGTGGATTCTCCGGTAACTAAGTCAAAAGATATAAACCACATATGTCTTAAATCCCAAATGTTAAGTTATTTCATGGCAATGATTTATCACACTTGTGTGTGACTATTAAGGGTCCTATGGGAGCCCCTTATGAAAAAGGTATATTTCAAATTGATATTTAGTTACCTAAGGGATATCTGTTTAAGCCTCCAAAAATGAAATTTATAATGAAAGTGTGGCATCTCAATATAAGTAGTGAAACTGTATTTTAAAAGATCATCGAAGCGTAGCACTCACATTGAAGATAATTTTACTTTCTATTTCAGCCAATCACCCTAGTTCTATATTCAAGGTATGAATGTGGGATCTCATGGAATAAACTAATCAAAACCAAACTAGGGCTTCTAGAGGCTAAACTACCTCAACACTCAACCAGTGATTCCACCTCATGACCGACATCACTAACCATCACAAGATCAATCTTTACTCAAGATTTCTAGGGCTTTAGGTCGTTTGTTCCAACCCAAATCCAGGACTAGTAACTCAACTGACAAGTGCCACAGGGCTCCAGAGAATTTGTCCAACCAAGGGTCCAGGACTATTATCTTAACCTATCAAGGGCTCTAGAGCATTTTTCCAACCAAGGCTTCCAAGACTAGTAACTCAACCTAAGATATTCCTGAATGTTTTTCCAACCAAGGCTCCAAGAACTAATAACTCAATCCATAGCCATAAGGAATGTGAGCACCAATTAGAAAATAAATGGGAAAACCCACAACACCATGGCTATCAAGGAAATGGCAAGGCTAGGAAAAACCATTGTCAATCAAGGAAATCCTCCATGCCAAAGACATACCATAACCAATAAACCACATACATGTACCATGTGTTCCAAAACTAATAAGGAAACAATACATGCAACTCGATACGTGTAAAGCAATCTAGTTGTAGTCGTTGATCCACCTGTTCCCTTGCACTCTCATTATTTCTTTCACCTTCTTTATCCAATCCAAATGAATACTAGAGAGATCCAAGCATGCTCCAAGAATGATTTAAGTGTGCATGAGCATGAGAAAGAGAGAGAATAGAGAGAGCTCCAAGATAATACTAACAAAAGCCATGAACTGATCCTGAAAATAATTTTTATCATTGAGACTTCTAATTTTTTCATTTTCCTTAATTTTTCCTTCAATTACCTCCTCACATGCAAACTATGCTTGATTTTTCCTTCAATTTCTCCTCACATGAAAATTGTGACCTTTCACCTTCCTTTTCTCCTATTTTCCTTTATTTTCATAAATAAATGCCAATTAATTCCTCTTTGTGTTGAAAATGCAACAAGAAAATCTAGTTTTGACTTTTCCTAGGTCAAATTAGATTAAAATTCGAATTGCAATTTCAGAAGAATGCTTGGAGGTAGTTAAATAAGGTGACATGGATCTTTTCATTCAGTTATGTTCGTAAAATTCGAGTTGGAGACGCTTTAGTTCAGTTCTACATGATTGATTGCTAATTTGTAGCAATCTGTTTCAGTTAATTTGAGTTATTTTTAGATTAACTAATTCTAAATGTCAGAAAAACTAGTGGAGGTCAAGTTGTGGGTGTGTAACTTCAACTACACTTAGTAATCAACGAGTTAACTAGTCAATCAACCCAAAACAATTGTTGCATGAAGAGAATTCTAGTTACCTAATTGAGACTAGAGTTCAAGGGTAGTGTAATATCAGTTGTAAATTAATCCAAGTTGTACAGATGGTGCATACAGTCAGAGGATTGGCCTATGATAATTGTGCAATTCCTTGGTGTGAAATTCCTAAATAATAAGGGAAATTTACCAAGGGAATGATGCAAGGAAATAGGAGCTTGGGAAGGCTTGAAATTAATTGAATGTTGGTTTAGGTTCAGTCAGTCAGGTATAGGGATAGACTATACACTTGCAGGGTGTGCTCAAGCTTGAGAAAGCATTGTATTTATTCTCTATTCTCTGATTAATGCAATATAGATAGTAAGGGGTTTTGAGCAGTTTTTTCCCCTAGATAAATATTTGTGTATGTGTGATGTTTCCTTTTGCGTGTCAATAATTCTTGTTATAGATGGTGAATTAAAATTTTCATATTAGTGGAGTAGCTTCAAGTCTTGTGATTTAGTAAACTTCATGAGCATTTTTTAATCTACACTTTAATTTCTACATGGTATCAGAGTTGGAATCTCTGTAGATAATAGATTTTGAAGTTGTCATTGCAGGAGATTCAAATTTTCATATCATGTTGTAGGTTTTCTTTAGGAATGAGAATATGGATTTCAATGGACTAAGTCTCGAGTATGTCCTTGAGGGAAGCTTGAATTATGTTAATTGGAAAGACCGGATGGAGGTAGTACTGGAGGATAATGGGTTAAAGGAATTCAATGATAATGATATTCTGAAACCAGCTGCAGCTGATGCTCAAAATATAATAAATTTGAAGAAGTGTGTTTCCAAAGTGAGGAGGATCATATTGGATGGAGTACGATACCATATTGTCTCTCAAACTTGGTATGAAATGTGGCAACTTCTAATAGATTTGTTCCAGAATAGTAGTGACCATAGGAAATTGGCACTCAAGGACAAGCTTCGAAATATCAAGATTTAGAGGAACGAGACCATTCCACAATACCTGAGCAAAGGATGAACTTGGTCAAGTTTGTATTATTGTAGTAGAGGATGATTTGGTGATACTAACACTTTTATGCCTTCACAAGAGTTGGCACAACTACCAAGATTCGGTGAGAGGGAGGAAGAAGATACCAAATTGGGATCACTTGTGGTCCAATTTGGTACAGGAGGAGATAAGTCGAAAAACTAGAGATGGGACCTGAACCAAGGGCAAGGATGAGGAGAATTGTGTGTTGGATGGAAAGGAAAATAAACGGAAGGGGAAGAAATCCTAATCCAAAGCAGATTCAAGTCAAGAGGGAAAGAAGAAAGACTTGTCCAGAATCAAGTGCTTTCACTGTCATGAATTCAGGCACTATGCAATGAAGTGTCCACCCAAGAAATCAAGAAAGAAAACTGCAGGATGAGTAGCAGGTGAAGCCTTGGCTTCACAATTAGAACTTGATTTTACCCTCATTGCATGCATGGAAAACACATTGATGGGTAGTGTGTGGTATCTTGACAATGGTGCCTCATAACACATGATGAGAAATAAAGAATTTTTCAGTGACTTGGAGGAGAAAGATCTCCATATGCACATCGAGATGGGAGACAATGGAAGGTATAGCGCGAATGGTATTGGTACAATTACTTTTCATAGGGAGTTTGGCTCCACTCTCAGGCTCAAGGATGTGATGTTTCTATTGGGTCTAAAGAAGAATTTAGTTTCTATAGATATGTTTGAAGATCATGGATACGATGTGATATTCAGCAAAGGGAAGTATTTTCTAAGAAATATCGCCATGGTTCAAGTGAAGTAGATTGGGTTTTGAGTGAAGAAAATCTACAAATTAGATGTGGAAGATTGTGTAGCATTGAGCACAAAAGAAGAGGAGGTGTAAACCAGATATGTCAGTGAATTATGGCATAAAAGACTTCGCCATTTTCATCATGGCGCTTTGAAGATCATGCAACAGATTTCTACCGCCCTCCCCAAAGGAGCACTAGAGAAGCAAGATATATACAAAGGGTGTATGTTGGGGAAGTACACAAAATCCACCTTCAATGATTGGGATAGCAGGGTGCATGCAGTCCTTGAAAGGATCGAATCTGATGTCTGTGGGACTTTTACGACAACTTCCACTTCCAAGGATAGGTATTATGTTATATTTGTAGATGATTTCTCATGGAAGTGTTGGATTTAATTAATGTAGAAGAAAGACCTGACATTGTCCAAATTTGTTGAATTTAAAGCACTTGTTGGGAAAGAAACTGAGAGGAAAGTGAAGGCTCTCAGGAGTGATAACGGTGGTGAGTATGTGTCACGAGGGCTTCACTGGGGGAGCAATACCATACCATGTAGGTTCATACTAGGGGATATATATTGAGGAAAAAGTGACATAATATATTGAGTATATAATAGGGGGTAAAGGGTTTTTATAATTGCAGGTATAAAAAATGGATCTCGAAATTAATGAAAAAATATAAAGCGGTATTAAAAATGTTAATGAAAAATGGATATCTACAATATCTAGTGAAAGTAGGGGTGTTTTTAATTGGGAAGGTGTATTGGGTTTGTATTGCTAGGGGGTTAGCTAATGTGATTTTTAGAGGTATTTTCCAATATGTAGTCAAATTAGGGGTATTGTTTAGTAT
Source organism: Pinus taeda (assembly GCA_000404065.3). NCBI lineage: Eukaryota > Viridiplantae > Streptophyta > Pinopsida > Pinales > Pinaceae > Pinus > Pinus taeda. The sequence continues at coordinate 69,546 of APFE031243684.1, forward strand.
GCCATGACTGCATGTGATATGTCATAGGTTCATTGAGTGAAGCCCCCATGGTACATATTGAATGAGGTTAAAAATTTATATGCAAACGAAGGTATTAACTAAGAGTTGACAGCACCCCATAACCCACAATAAAATGGGGTGCCTGAGAGGAAGAACATAAGTATTTCGGGAGCAGCAAGGGAGATGTTTCATGGCCAAAGCCTACCTATATAGCTGTGGGTCGAAGCATGCAACACAAAAGTCTATTTGCAGAATAGGAGTCCTCACATGATTCTTGGCATGAGTACACCAAAGGAAGCATTTTCAAGGAAGAAACTAGATGTTTCACACTTCAAGATCTTTGGATCATCATTTTACTATCATGTTTCCAAGGAAGTAAGGAAAATATAGAGTTGATAATAGAGTTGGGCATATTTGTGGGTTGCACAAAAACACCTCACAACTATCATGTGTACTTTCCATCCCTTAGGATGATAGTGGTCATACGAGATGTGAAATTTGATGAGGATAAGTAAATGAGATGTTCTCTTGAGAGGGAGCTTCAATTGCACCTTGATCAGGAGATTTTGGCTCTAAAGGAAGAACCTTAGGAAGTTGTGGAGCATCCACAAGCAGAGAAGAGAGTGTAGACATCCAGAGAAGGAAGGAAGCGAACTGAGGATGCTGACAGATTATTGCAGGATGCTAGAGAGAATGTGGAGCACAACATGGGAAGAGGACATTATGGGAATTTGAGGTATAAAATGGGCCTCCTAAGGAAATTATAAAATATTAGTGGAAATAATAAAATAATATTAGATTACATCATCAAATTTTAGAGGGAAAAAAAGGAAAAACTTTTTGTGCAACTCGTATTCTCAACTTTCTCCCTATGGGTTTACTCAAATTTCGAGTGGAAACGCTCATTGAAAATTTTGATTCCTCATCTAAGGAGTACCCATGTTGCATACTTTCGATGGACCTTGCTATACGAAAAATCAGAAATACATGAAAAAATGTGATTGCAATCACATTTTTCATGTATTTCTTATTTTTCGTGTAGAAGAGTCCATCGAAAGTATGCAACATGGTTACTCTTTGGATGAGGAATTAAATTTTGCATCCAACAAGTACTCCCACTCTAAATTTGAAAGCTCTTAGGGAGATAAGTTGAAAATACAAGCTAAAATATTGGTTTTATCATTTTATTATTTTTTAATCTTATTTTTCAGCTCCAAAATTGATGAATCATCCGCCATGGTTGACATCATCATCTTGAATCCTATTGTTTCTTATCAAATTTATTTTGGTTGTGCATTTTTCTTAGGAGGCCCATTTTAGACCTCAAAATTCCCCTAATGAGGTCATCATATCAATACACTGGCTACATGGCTCTGATGAGTGATCTCATAGAGACAAAGCCATACTCATTCGAGGAAGTTGTAGAGAAACCAGTATGGGTTGATTCTATGGTAGAGGAATATGATTCCATTTTCACAAGCTGTGTTTGTAAAGTGGTCCCAAGACCAACAAACAAATCAGTGGTTGGTTCGAGATGGATTTACAAGGTAAAGAATGTAGTAGGCGGTAGCATAGAGAAACACAAGCCCAAATTTGTGGCCAAGGGGTCCTCTTAGGTGGAGGGAATTGACTATAATGAGACAATTTGTCTAGTAGCAAGGTACTCATCCATTAGATCAATTCTAGAAACGTTAGTGTAGAAGGGGAGGAAGATCCACAAAATAGATGTGAAGGAAACATTCTTCAATGGAGTTATTGAGGAGGAGGTGTATATTGAGAAACGAGAGGGGTTTAAGACCTTTGACAGAGAGTCACATGTGTGCATACTCAAGCGAGTGTTGTATGGACTCAGGAAAGCACTTTGTTCTTGGTATACGAAGATCAATAGCTATCTCACCAGTTTGGGCTTCACCAAAATTGAAGCAGATGCAAACCTTTATCACATTGTGGTATAAGGTAAATTATCGACTATTTTTTTATATGTCGATGACTTGATCCTTATTGGTGATGAGAAACTAATCATATATTTCAAGGAGGACCTTGAAAGAGGGTCTGAGATGAAGGACATGGGCCTTATGCACTACTTCCTCAGATTGGAAGTATGGCAAGGAGATGGGGAACTATTTGTCTCTCAGAGAAAGTATGACAATGAGGTACTTCGGAAGTTCTGCATGGACAGGTAAAAAACCATGGAGACTCTTCTAGCAAGAAACTGGAGGAAGGAGGATGCTACTTCAGGTGAAGTAGTGGAGGTTATCATTTACAGGAATTTTTTGGGTTCAATCATGTATTTTGTGAACACACAACTAGATATATTTTATGTAGTTAACCAACTTAGTCATGCAATGGTTGAGCCAACCAAAATGTATTACAAGGAAACAATGCATGTGTTGAGATACCTTAGAGGCACTATTCAATTTGGTATTTGGTACAAATGGAGAGAGGGAGTGAAGCTGCAAGGCTTCACAGATGCATATTGGGCAAGGAGTCCATCAGATAGGAAGAGAAATTCGGGAGAAATTTTTAGTGTTGGCTTAGTAGCAGTTTCTTAGTATAGTAAGAAGCAGATATTTGTGGCACTCATAACAGCAAAAGCAGAGTATATGGATGCAAGTCAAGTAGCATGTGAGGCTATCTAGATGAGAAAGATTCTTGTTGTGTTGTTTGGTTAGAAGATGGATCCTACAATGATTTACTATGACAATTAAAGTTTTATCTAACTCTTTGAGAATCCAGTATTTCATGATCGATCCAAGTATATCGACATCCAATATCACCATCTAGGATATTGTGTGTAGAAGCAGATTATGTTGTTGCAGTACATTTTGAAAAAGGAACAAGATGTAGATATTTTGACAAATGCCTTTTCAAGAGTTAAATTCGAGTTCCATAGAAGCAGGATGGGGTATATTATAATCACTTTCTTGCTAAGAGGGAGTGTTGAAAATGCATCAAGAAACTATAGTTTTGACTTTTCCTTGGTCAAACTAGATTAAAATTCAAAGTTCATTTTCAGAAGAATACTTGGAGGTAGTTAATTGAGGTGACATGACTCTTGTTATTCACTGAACTCAGTAGATTCGAGTTGGAGACACTTGAGTTCAGTTTTACATGATTGATTGCTAATTTGTAGAAATATATTTCGGTTAATTTTATTTATTATTAATTTAATTAATTCTAACTATCAGAAGAACAAGTGGAGGTCAATTTGTGGGTATGTAAATTCAACCACACTGAGTGATCAACCAGTTAACTAATCAATCAACCCAAAATAATTGTTGCATGCAAAGAATTCAAGTTACCCGGTTGAGATTGGGTTTCATGGGCGGTGTACTATCATTGTAAATTAATCCAAGTTGTACAGGTGGTGGATGCAGTCAGAGGATTGGCTTGTGGTAATTGTTCAATTCCTTGGAGTGAAATTCCTACATAATAGGGGAAATTTCCCAAGGGAACAACAAAAGGAAATAGGAGTTTGGGAAGGCTTGAAATTGGCAAATTTTCAGGCTAGGTTGAGTCAGTCAAGTAGAGGGTGTTGGAAATAATATTGAGATAGGGGTGAATCAGTATTATTAAATCTATAACTTTTTCATTTCTGTAGTTAGATTTATATCACTACTTCGTTGAGGATAACTCGTGTGTACATGCAACTGTAATTAAGGCAACCAACGTATATCCAACAGACTTATGATTCAGTTAATTCATCATATGTTGATCTTTAATCAATGCATGAGTACTTCATTAACCATATAAACAATAACTATGTGCAGCAATAACAAAACAAACCATCACACATAAGAAACAAACATGAACACCATGATTTAAGGTGGAAACCCAATGTGGGTGAAAACCACCTATTGTTGTCGTCTCTGTCTTCTTTTAGTAATAAGAAAATTTGTTTACAATCTTATACTTGTGCAAACTCATACCATTACGCAGGCTTCTACCTGTAGAAGGTTACAACCTTCTCTCATTCTCCAGCTTCTACTGGAAGGGAGCTACAACCCCCTAGCTCTTGTACTAGCCAATATGTTTACTAGTACATAGGTGCCAGCCTACAAAAAACTCCACTCTTCCACTAGGGACAATGTTTCATGAATTTTTAGACTTGATGCTCCTGGCACATATCAAGACATATGAAGAACTTGACTCATCAATAACCCATCAAAAATTTAGAAACTCAAACTTCATCAACCAAAAAGCAGTTAATCTAAAACAATAAGATCATTGTCACCAGAACACTGTGCTGAACCTAGAAACCTGCATCATCATTCAGAACCAACTATAACCTCAAAAACCATGCATCAGAGTGTATACGCTACTTGGTTGAACCCAAGTTGTGTGGATACGCTACTTCTGTTAATCAAACCTGCGTATACCTTTAGAACTATTGCAAACATAAAATTTTGAATCAAGTTTGTACCAACCAACAATATACTGAATATCTAGTATCAGCTTATAGAGCTTTACACAGGTAGCGACAGAGATCACTTCTTCTCACTTATACAATCACTCAATCAAATACCAACCTCCTTATTCATTCAGTTTTACATTCAGATCCAAGAAGACTTAATTGACAGATAACAATAAAATAGCAGTAGCAATAAATCAGCAATACTAATCTGATGGATCAGTCATCTCTGAACATCAAGCCTTTCTTTTGTATACACTATTTGAAAGAATAGAACTTGCGTGTATACGCCCTTTGGCTGAGACAAACCTGCATACAGATCTACAAATATTGACTCAGAGCTTTGCTGCAATTCCAGACTTCAGACAAACCCAGATCATGATAGATAACGAATAAATAGGCGTAAAACATCAGATCTAGCCTCAACCAATATCAAATCATTCGAGAATAAGTCATTTCAGGTCTCATGATACTGATCCAATATTGAACTCAAGGTGCACATAAATATTTCAGATCAAGTCCCAAACATAACCCTGCAACATAAAATATGCTTCAGATAGAAGTATTCCTTAGAATCTTATTTACTTGCATGCCTGGCTGTATGATCCTCTCCTCTTTATATAGTTTTTGGCCTTTCTCAATATCATGAACCGAATCCACTTAGGACCAATACCTTGGATCAAAACCTTGGTTTTTGACATGTACGCGCTTTGCCTTCTGCGGGAGTGCATGTCTATGTTATACGCTTCTTCTATTATGTTAACCCATGTGTATACACCACTTGGACAAAGTGAACCGGCGTATACCTCTTAAACCACTCTCTTTCTTCAACCTTTGGACTCTGATCTATAAGTTAACTTGTGATTGAGTTTTTTTGCTACAAGTGGGTTGACATCAAGTACAACACATACATCATAATGCCAACAATCTCCCCTTTTAGACTTGATGGCAACCATGTTGGTGTTGATTGTTGCAAGTTGTAGAAACTATTAGAGATAACAACCAACACCAAAATACTCTCCCCCTTTGTCATCAAGGGCAAAGGGCAGACCAAGATATTCTCCCCTTTTAATATCAAGGAAAAAGTAGTGACCAAAGTGAAGGCTTTCATATCGAATCAGCTAAATATAAACATTGATCATGCTCCCCCTAGGCATATGTTGAATTCGCTGCTGTTGAGATGCACTAAACCATCCATGCTCCCCCTGAGCACATGTAGAGTCTGCAAAAATATTTTCAAAAGAATAACATGACTTTATAACTCACCTATGTGAGTTTTACCTTCCTATCACCAATGACTCATACATACATCAATCTCCCAATCAAGTGGGGATATACCAAATTTGACTCATCCACCCAACCAAGTGGGGATATACCAATTGTTTATACATGACAGAAATATAATAAATATTACATCATCCATCCCATGCAAATTGGGGATATAAATTACATGATTTGTCTAATAGGACTCATTCAAATGTATGAGAAGTCATATCACACCCTAGAATTTTACATGACTTAAGAAACAAATGGTATAAATATCTGAAGCCATAGCTAGACCCAACAACCATAATGCCAACAATGCAAAATGCGTGTGAAGGCTAATGCTCCCCCTGAGCTTGTAATACCTGAGTATTGTTAACAATTCATTAATCAAGGCATATTTTTCAATCAGATAAAAATTAATGAACAGAGCATATCGTTAGACTGTAATCATCAACATCAGACAGAGCACCCATATCAGAGTCTGACCCACTATTTTTCTTGACAAAAAAACATATATGCTCCTTCAGCCACAGAAACTTGCATGTATACATGACTATACTTCATGAAACCCACGTATAATAAATTTCCTCTGAAAAATGGATTTAATAGTAAGATGATGTAGCAACTATTCCTAGCTTTTGTCTGAGATATTCAAATGTTTCTCTGGACAGTGGTTTAGTGGATATATCAACAACCTATTCTTTGGAGGGGACATACTCAAATTTGACCTTTTGTTCAAGCACTTATTCTTGTAAAAATGGTACTTGATGGGCATGTGCTTGGTCTTGGAGTCCATGATTGGATTCCTAGAAATACTGATGGCACTTGTATTATGACATAGAATGGAGAGGGGTGGAGTACATGTGATCTGAATGTCTTGCAAAGTTTGCATCATCCAAAGTAGTTGTGTGCAGCAAGAAGTAGCAGCCATATATTCTTCTTCAGCTGTAGATAAAGCAATTGAACTTTGTTTCTTGCTGAACCAAGACACTAACCTGGAACCCATATAGAATGCACCACCACTAGTGCTTTTTCTATCATCAACACTTCCTGCCAAATCTGCATCTGTATATGCATGAAGAGTGAGATTTGCATCTCTAGGATACCATAGTCCAAAGTCCTGAGTTCCTTGAAGATATTTGAAGATTATTTTGACTTCCTGAAGGTGTGATTCCTTTGGATTTGCTTAGAATCTTCCAACTATTCCTACTGCATGCATGATGTCAGGTCGGGTACCTATTAGATAAAGTAGACTACTAATCATGGATCTGTAAGTTGGTTGATGTACTGCTACTAATTCATCATTTGAGCTACGACTGCATCCTGTTACCATTGGAGTAGATACAGGTTTATAATCTTCCATTCCGTACTTTTTCAAGATCTGCTTGATATATTTGGTTTGTGAAAGAAAAATACCATCTTTAGTTTGCTGAACTTGTAGACCAAGAAAATAGGTAAGTTCACCAAGAAAGGACATTTTAGATTCTTGCTGCATTACAAAGCAAAATTCTGACTCATGGATTCTTCATTGCTACCAAAAATTATATCATCAACATAAACACTAAAAATTAGCAATTTATCATTTTCAATCTTTGTATATAAATTGTTATCTGCAGAACCGTTTGTTAAAACTTGTTGGTGTAGATATTTGTCAAGGTGGTAATACCAAGCCCTTGGAGCCTGTTTTATACCATAGAGAGCCTTTTTTAGTCTACATACAATTTTTGCATCATTTCCAAGAATGAATCCTTCTGGTTGTTCAATATAAACTTCTTCTTCTAAATCTCCATTAAGGAAGGCTGATTTTACATCCATTTGGTATATTTTGAATTTCCAAAAATTGGAAACAGCAAGAAACATTCTTATGGCTTCAATTCTGGCAACAGGTGGAAAAGTTTCTTCAAAATCTATACCTTCTTGTTGAGCATACCCTTTACAAACAATTCTGGCCTTGTTTCTAATGACTTCTCCATTTTCATTCAGCTTGTTCTTGAATATCCATTTGGTTCCTATAATATTTTTATCATGAGGTCTAGGAACTAATTCCCAAGTGTCATTCTTTTCAATTTTCTCAAGTTCTTCATCCATGTCCTTGATCCAACATTCATCTTTGCATGCTTCATTTACATTTTGAGGTTCAGTGGAGGATAGTAATGCTAGATAGATTGAGGTCCCTGTAATAGTTCTTCTTGTCTGTACACCAGCCTCCTTTTCCCCTAAAATTTGAGTTTCTAGATGATTTTTCTAAACATACTTGGACGAAGTCTTTTCTTCTACCATTATATCTTCTTATGGTGCTTCATTGGTTTCTTCTTCAATATAATTTTGATTTGATGTGGGAAAGTAATCCCCATCTTCCTCATTGTCATAATCTTCTGTTGATTTTATCTGTTTTGGATTTCTGCATGCTTCATCAACTACAACATCAATGCTTT
>APFE031243687.1:0-11202 GCA_000404065.3 Pinus taeda
CGCCTTTAAAATATTAGAACTCAACCTCTCATCTCAAATATCAACCTTAATATAACAACCTATCAAATACATATTCATGAATATAACACATATCCATATAATGTTAATCAAAATTAAGGTTAAGAAAACTTTTGTATTCAAGCAAAGCACTCATTCATTTGGAATTTTGGTTTCCAAATGTAGCCAAATTAGTTCTCACCCAATTCCTTTATTTTTCCTTTTTACCTTGATGCAATTAATTCTTACTATGTGAAATCGCATTCACCTAGATGTTAATTATATAAACAAATCAATTATTACCGTGTCATGCTAATACCACGCACGTTTCCCTGAAACTTCTCACACATGTAAGTCACATGTTCCAAAAATCAAGACAACGTGTCTATTAATTTGAAATCAACCTTTACCAATACTAGCATCCATGTCATAGTCTACAATTAACTCATATTCATTAGTCATATTGCTACAACTAGCACCCACTTGCACTCAAGTGCATATCAGTTGTCTCAGCATGTATTGTGTTAGTACAACTATCTTAAAATAAGATCATTCCTTCATGCAATATTATAAGAACATACTCATTCCATACGCTTAATAAATCATTCAAACAACCTATAAACATACCCCTTTACTATCCATGGTCCACACTAAGGTAGAAGGAGGCAGCTAATATAATGGTCTGATCTCCAATGTCCAATTATGGAAATGGGATCTCCAAAACTCTACTAAATTTAACCACACTTTACACAAATTGATTTTAATTTCTCATACATTTTGTATGATATCAAATCATAAACATTACACTTATTTCACTTGTAACATACTAACTAAAAACATGCCACATAATTATGCCACTTTTCCATTTCTTTACATGTAACTTTTCAAATTCCTTGCATGCAACCTTTCAAATTCCCTGCATGCAACTCTTCAAATTATTTGCATGAAAATACACATAGATGAGCTACAACTATATTATCACACAAAAATACTATCTACTATGTGGAATTTATGACTACGGATAGAAGTATCTTCCCTATACCTAGTGGACAGGTCTAGAACAACAAAAAACAAAGAATATAAAGTTCCCCTTAGAGAAATTGGAGAATGGAAAGAGGCTTACTTGGGATCCATCACAAGCTATTCTCTCCTCTCGGCTTGTAAGCTCCAATCGTATCTTTGATTGCTATAATTAGAACCTGTGCATATAATCAACACAAGCCAAATATCTACAACAACTATGTAGCATTATCCAATTACTCTATTCAATGGATTAATAGCATTGAAACATATGAATGTAAATGTAACATAACACATATAGGAAAATAGTATAATATTTGTATTAATATGAATAGGAGAGAGTTTACAAACAAGAATAGAAGTTGATATTGTAGAGATCTCCTCAAGTTGACTTGTCCTTCCTTGTCACAAAGCACACCTAAATGTCACCCTAATGCATGAAGATGATGACTCTCTTAGATTCAAAGCGGCAACATGAGGGTATGATTAGTCTCCAAAACACAACCCTGATGTTGTAGATGGTTGTAAATTTATAGGAGAGTGTGGTAGTTTAGGAATTCTTATCGATTTACCAATATAGGCTTGAGATCCACTCTTGATGGGAGGATGAACTCAAGGGATAAGAGGTGAAATATCCAATGCAGGATCAGATAGGATTTGAAGTTCTTATCCAAGGTAAATGGTTGAAACAACTCATAGTGGATTCTGGAAGATGAAGCTTTAGGATTCTTTTCATTTTTCCCAAATTTCTACAATCAATGCACCCCCAATGAGGAACAACTTGTTATTGATCATTGTTGGTACAGAACTAATCAATCTAATGTTGAACACAACTCCCCTAAAGTGCCAAGGTGAATTGGGCCTTAAAAGCATTAATTTGAGGCATTCGGACCTAGAAACCTAGGGATTTGGAAGAGTCATTATTAGGGCTTTTGTGTAGGTACGATGGTAAGGTGTTCATGGATGTGGATTGATCCGATTTGTAGGCTTGTTGACCAGATGTGATGAAATGGCCTATAACAGATTTCCCCCTAAAGTGCAAAGTCAGAAACAATAGCTAATGGTTGAAGCTCTTTACCTTGTGACAAGTTCAGATCAAGGACAACTAGTCGAGACCATCATCTATTATAATACATCTTATCATGACATCTTTGCTAAGGGGGGCATACCCATGCTCAGCACATAAGCTAACATTACATGTACAATGATCAAGAAGTCATGTCCACTGATGAAAAAGTGTGGATCCATGATAGGATGAATATTTTTATGATCATATCCATCATGCTTTGTAATCTTGCATTAATCCTAAAAGCGTAGCCCAGACGGATGGAACTAGATCTGGGGTCTTTTATCTCATTCACTTGATCATCTGATATACGAGTTTAACCATGTGAATAAAGGAGTTGGATTCGACCATGGAAGACACCATCTGATTACCATCAAATGATGTAAGTCGTTAATAGATGTGAGAGAAACCATTGATAATGTTAATGGCTCTCAAGTTACAATGGTACAATCTGTATGGTGTGAATGATTGAGTTGAATTTGAACACCACACAGAATATGTCAATCAAAGGCCAATGATGTAAACTTGATGCTGAGAGCGAGGACATTTTTCATTTATGTATGCAAGCCCCTAGGTACTAAAGGAAGATTTTCTAAGTCAACTTCTTGGATAATGATTTGATGTCGACAGGAAGCGACCCGTCGTAGGAGGGCCTTGATGTATTCCCCATCAATGACATTAAACAGTTATCATGATTTGAGACAGAATGATTTTATGTGGAACCGGTTCAGGAACGGAAGATATGGAATGAAGGCTTAAGAGTATCATAGCAGATATCAACTGAATGAATTCTCTTGAAACAATTGGCGATACTGAATGGAGTTGGCAACATTGACCCAAAACCAAAACCATAGGATTTGATATGGTATGATGAACGAAAAGACAAGAAGATTTCCCAAGCCAATAGCCACATAGATGAAGTGGAAGAGTTTCATGTTCAAGAGCAACTTGTTCCCATTAAGAGGTGGAGTACCCTATTTTCCCAATTTCCCCAACCATTTCTGGTTAGTACCTCTTTATTTTTTACCAAGCCTGAGGAGGATAACATATGATTGATCTATAAGTTCATCCTTCGGATGAATCCCTCTAAGTATATTTAATGAACACTGAGAATGAGTGGTTTGATCCTGTCATCTTTGATGATTCCATCATTGTTTTATGCTTTTATGAGACCAGCAAAGGTACAACTCGACTCCTTTTTCATGTTTAGAGAGTTTGGAAAAGAGGTGAAAAAAAACTACAAATGTTAATTTTTTTTAAATAGTCTCTTGAGTCCGAAAAGCCCTAAAACAATACTCAATAGAACATTGTTGGTCACTTTAATTTCTTAATAATTAAACAGTCGAGTGCCACATAAATTGTCAACCCGGGAAAGTCCGATTATTTCAAAGGCAACTATGTACTGTATGTACTCAATTTTAATAGCACTAAAATTTGTAGTATAAATAAATCACACCTTGTTAAATCTTTACTTTGTGTTACAGCAACTATACTCTATTGCAGATATCTAATAAGAGATGGATATTTAATCAGAAGGAACAAATCTACAAAAGAAAACAATGGTTGTTCTGTAACAAAGGATCAGGACCCTATCCCTAGAGTAGGAACATTCAGCACCTGCCTCTGTTATCCAGTTCACCAATTCACTCTATAAATCCTAATCACCGGTGAGGCACTCATGAAATAGCATCAATCGATTAAAAGAGAAACAGAGTTTCAACAAAAGTAAAATATCATCCAGAAATAGTACTTGTTAACAAGGTATGAACAGAAATCACACTTAACACACAACAGAAAGAGAATGGGTGAATCTTGTGATGAAGGTGGGCCCTGTCCTTCTCACAAGATTCCCCAGGAAATGAAAACTAAGATGAGATTCTCAGAACGAAACTCTATTCATTCATCAATATACCATATTACAGAAAAGATTAGTCTTGTTCCTTCAACTACAATCCTTGTGTTACCACTTGTTCATCGCCTTCTAATGTAGATGTCTCCTCTTTATAGAGGAGACATCTATTACAAAAGGTTTTCATTATAGATTCTAGTTCAACCCTTTATACAAAAATAGGGAAATCAGTTTCCCGTCAACAGAATGTTGTTACAGTAATTTAGATTATGAACGTTACAACCAATGTAATAGCTTCCTCAGTGATCGATCAGGTTCCTTTGTTGTTGTCAAATCTGGTACGCAAATCTCAACTATCTCCTTGATATTTGCATGTTGTTCTTGCTGTTTCAGCTTCGAGATTCACGTGTTGTTCCTGCTGTTTCAATAACTGCAAAAGATAGTCCTACCAGCTTTAGGCAGTTTCAACAATGCGGTCTGCACATCATTCTTTAATTGTTCAACAACTCAGTCAACTTCAAAGATCAATTATAAAGATAGCATGATTATGTGTTAAATAATTAAACATATAGCAATGATAAGAGTCATTGTATACCTTTAGAATGATTGAGTCAAAACACTAGCAAGGACTTTCAAATATGGGTTGAAAAGGGTAATATTATGACAAAATATAAGGTCAAATAGAGACAATATGGGATCCTAACATCCCCCCCAACTGAAAGGATTTCATGTCCACATGCAACTTCTACTATGAACCTGAGTCGGAATACTGGGATGACAGTGCAAATTGCTTATGCAGTAAGTATAGAAAGTGTTGTCAACCATGTCTCTGAACCCTTGGACACTCTGAACTTTTTGCCATGCTGCAAGCTCCTCCTTTTTCGTCAATTTGAACTGAGCCTTGTATTTTTGTCCTGGTAGCCATAGAAGAGGGAAGTGAAAGTGATAACCAATCCATTGCTCAACACACTATCGAATACATTTAGCATAATTAGGTATTCGTGAGATTGTTGCCTGAAGATTGAGAGGGTTAAAGGGGTGGTACTCCCATCTCTCCTTAGGACATTGTTCCCAAAATAGATTATTTGCTTTTATAGCCAGAGTTCCCTTAGTTTTGACATAGTATTAGCAGTCCTCCAAGACTGCTACCTGTAGTTTCCTGATATGGTTAGTCATCCCTGGCTCTCGTAGAATTCGTTGATGTTCGGCGATAAAAACAGCGGTATTTTGTAGCTCAACTCGGATCCAGAGAAGACAGTTCTCCTCATTGTGTGTTGCTAACATAAAAGCATTTTTCCAAGTAAGTTGATTAGCCAAGAAAGAAACAAAGGCTCTTATTTGAATATCACCAACGGGAGGAACTAAATTAAGCTTCCTATCTTCAGGCATAGCCTCATTGTGAAGATAGAGTTCACACAACAAGTTCTGGTCACTATTCGATGCTTCTACAAAGGTCTCAATAAATTGTTGAGGTGTAGACACCTGGTGGGGTCGTCCATCTTTGATTGCTTTCACTTGGAGGAACGCTAAGCATTCTCTCAAAAACACAGAATAGTTAAAATATGGTTTCCTAGTGGCAAGTAACCTTTGGACCAAGTCAAAGATAAGGAACAGTCTGGTTTTTAGCTTCTTGTTTTCCTTGTGTTCTGCACGAGACTGTTCAAGAACTTCCCAATTCCTGTATGCATAGTTGAGCCATAATGACTTCTATTGCTGAAAAGTCTTTCCTTGTGAGAGATCATACTCTGTCTTCCATGTGTCCCTCAGTTCTTGAAAACTGGAGGTTTGGGTGTGAGCATTACTAACATATCGAGGTTCGGTTTGGATGTGAGCATTACTTACACATCGAGGTTTAGTCTGGGTGTGAGCATTGCTGACACATCGAGGCTTAGTCTGGGTACCTGCAGTCTTAAAAGACTTTGGTACTGGTTTCTGCTCTGTAACAACTAGGGTAGGTCGGGGTGGTTTTATTTCTTCCTCCAAGGTCCTTGAAGACCCTGCTAGTTCTTATGTAACAACAGGGTACTCCTTTTTAACTATAACAGGAGGAGATATCAGACTAGATCCAGACAACGGAACTTCGGCTATCTTATAACTAGCTCGAGAATAGAGATCACCACATTCACTCCACATGTATTCATTGTATTGATCCTTTTCTGCACCTTTTTTCAGCTACAGATGCTACCTGAGCTAACATGTACAGATTGAGTTCCTTTTCATAAGCTTCCCTTGTCCTTGTTAACTTTTGCTGATAAGCCTCAATTTCAGATTTCAAAAACTCGTTTTCTTCCTGAAGGGAGGTTAAAGTAACCGAGCCTTCTGTAGCAGTTGCAGGTTCTAGTGGATAGGAGGATTTTTGTTCGGTGGCAACTTCATCATTTGCATCCTCAACAGGTGGTTCTTGTGTATCACCTGTTGGGTCAGTGACTGGTTTTTGTGTAACAGCCACATCTAGGTCGTCTTCCTTTTGTTTCCCAACAGGTGGTTCTTGTGTAACACCTGTTAAGTCAGTGGCTGGTTCTTGTGGAGCAGCCACATGTCATACATCATCTTGGGTGTCTACTTTAGATGAATCAGCAGCTGGTTCTTGTGAAGCAGCTACATCTTTTGAAAAAAATGATGTCACAAAATCGTGAATGCTTTGCGTTTTGACACCGAGGGTGAGGAAGGTGAGGGTTCAGTGCTAGGCGGAATACGGGATTTTAGGATGATAGGTGGAGAATTTGGGGTAATGGCCTCAGTTGTTGCAGACGTCCTTTTTTGTCATCGAGGTAAGGAAGCAGGAAAAACAGTGGTTTTTTCTCTTACGAGCACTTTTCCTCAGGGTAGGGGGATTATCAGAAATAGTGGCTTCCTTAACTGAGGCCCTCTTTCTTCTCTTTAGTGGGGTTGCAGCTTTCTGTTGTCTTTTCCTTTTGAGCATAATAATGGGGGTATTTTCATCCAAATTATCAGTGGGAATATGGATGATGGGAGTGGATGATTCAGCTTCATTAAGGGGTGGGGACTGTTGCAGATTTTCAGTGCTCAATTGGGGTGTTTCAGCTACTGGTTGCTGATTTTCGGCAGCTTACTGGGGGTTTTCTTCTACTGGTTGAAGGATTTCAGCAGTTTGCTGGGGATTTTCTTCTGTTGGTTGAAGGATTTCAGCAACATGATGGGGAGGGTTGTTAAGGGGAGGGGGATTGTGCAGGGAAAAGCCTCTATGAATTAAGAGCTAAACCAAAAGATGGTGCGTGAGGGAGAGGAGTGGGTGCCTTGTATTCACAGTATAGTGTACCATATTTTTTAGACAGCCAAGCAAATAGTATGGCATATTTATTAAACGACCATGTCTTAAATGATTCAATAACACAAATTCATTCTGGTAGACTACCTGATAACGTCCCTCGCAGGTGAAGTAATGCTTAACGAACTTTGTAACCTTCGACCATGGCGGTGGTAGTGAACGAAGTGCCACACCCCTGCCTTTAAGTTCGACATGCTCCCCTGGTAGTAGAAAATCTTGCTGTGCTTTGAGAATGAGGTGTTTTTGGCTGAACCAACGAGTACCATTGGTTGGTAACCCTGAAACCTGTGCTATATCCTCCTCTATTACTAGAATTCACACTCCTTGGACAGTAGAGTATCCTTCCCTCAAATTGCATGCGAATTCCAGAACTTGCTGAAAATCAAAATCCGGGAGCCTTCGGAAACAGTCCACCCATCCTGCTTGTAGAAAGATTTGGTATGCCTCCTGGTAAAGTTCCAATAATGTCATTGAACCAGGTTCATGTCTAACAGCATTTCCTCCCATAGTTACTGGTTCAGCAAAATGCAGAGTGCGGAGCCGAGTTGCCGCAGTCGAAACAGAGTAGGATGTTGCAAATGAAGTTATGACACGATAAGACACAGACAGAGTGATGAGACATTGGCGCGAGAAGTAATAAATGATGGTAATCGGCGTATCATGTAATGATTACAATATTTCGGTATTCCCCCCCCCCAACTGCGGCTAGAATGGTATGCTTGAAGGTACGGTGATTTCGACAATCATATCAATATCTTCTCATTAACTACAATTTAATATTTACACCTAAACACGCATACCTTTACATTTTACCTTTGGTTGTTGCGCGAAAAATATAATCTCATCATTAATAGATCGATGATGGTAATAAAAATGGTTTATAAAGTATGAGGGTTTTTATACACAAGGTTTTCTTTATTCACGGGAAGTAATAGTGAAGGAACAAATTATCAGGATGAATGGTTGATTCCTTTAATGAAGAGTGATATGTATCCATCATTTTTGAGAGAAAGTAATGGTTCATTCTCGGGAAAAATGGGAAAATTGGTGCTTCTTAGGAAAAATGGAAAAGATTGGTGTTTCAGCATCTGGAAATGGTGTTTCAGCAACGGGACATGATGTTTCAGCAACAAGAGATGGTGGGAAAATGTTGTTGAAGGGAAGTGAGAGGGAATGAATTATGATTTGAAGTGAAATGGCAATGTTTCCCAAGCCGAAGCTTGATCCTTCTTGTATTGAAATTTTGCTTCTCAGCCATCCTCCGAAGCTAAGATCTGAAAAATAGTTAATTGTAACATGGAAACCCTTGACAAGGATTATTAGTTAAGAAATCTAATATAAGAAAAATAAATATATAAATAGAAAAACTAAGTGCAATGAGGGATAGCAGACTCCCCCAAAAAGACATAATGTATATCTGTCATGCAAGTGGCTTTGAAATCCTCTTTAGAAATATGTTGTTGATACAAACGGAGCCGATACCCATTCACTAACAATGGTGTTCTAGAATCATCAATTGTTAGGAGTCTAACTGTTCCATTTGGGAAAACAATATCTACTTCATAAGGTCCTAGCCACCTTGTTCTTAATTTACCTTGAAAATTTTCAAAACGAGAGTCATACAGTAGAGCCCAATTACCTTTTTGGAATTACTTATGCTTAATGTTTTTATCATGCCATCTGGTTCTTTGTTGTTGTATCATAGTTGTTTGATGGATGGCATCCAACCTCTTTTCATACAATTCCTGGAGCTGTTGCAACCTAGCTGTCTGTGCATCAGTTAAGTCAAGGTTAACAGCTAAAGCAGTCCTTAAGGTTTTGATTTTAAATTCCACGGGAAAAACAGCACTTTTACCATAAACTAATTCATAAGGTGAAAAACCCATAGTATTCCTCCAAGTAGTTCTATAAGCCCATAATGCTTCCGGCAACCTTTGAAACCAATCCCTTTTATTCTCCTTTACCGTTTTTGTTAAAATGGCTTCTATGACTTTATTCGTACTTTCCACCTGCCCATTGGCCTGGGGGTGATAAGGCGTAGTCATTTTATGCTTAATGTGATATTTCTGAAGTGTATCTTTAAAGCCATGAGAGTTGAAGGGAGGTCCTCCATCCGTGACTAGTTCTCTAGGCAATCCAAACCTAACAAAGATTTATTAAAATAAAAAGGTTAAAAATGATTCTTCATTAGCTCTAAGGAGTGCCTTAGCTTCCCCCCATTTAGTCATATAATCTGTACAAACCAGTATATAAACTCTTTCATTGGATGGAGGGTTGATGGGACCTATGAAATCTAGATCCCATCTTTCAAAAGGTTCAAGTATTACGTGGGGGTTATGTGGCATTTCATCCCTGTGATTAGGCTGGCCCATTCTCTGGCAGCTATCACAGGCCCTAACATATTTCTTTGCATCCTTGAAAAGTGAGGGCCAATAATAACCCATTCTCAGAACCTTGTTAGGTTCCTATACCAATAGGTTTCATATTTCATGATTGACAGTGGAAGGGCTAAATATGTTCATCATTGCAGGCTACAAAGGTTCCATATTTTGTGTACATACTACAAAAAGCTAAAAAATGAAAAGAGGGTATGCCTTAAAAGAATAATCAAAGGGCAAGAAAACCAAGTGGTCAAGAGAAAAGTGAAAATGAACCCCAAACTAAAGACCAGGAAAGTGGCCAGTAAAAATGCCACTACTAAGCTCATTTGGCAGTGTCATGTTATCCAAATACTACTGCTAATCACACTTGATGGATGGCCCAACAATCTAAATTGGACCATGCCATGGTTAAGTTGCTTGCTGCAGAATAGAGAATGTTCCCTGACCAAACAGCTCAAGCTTGGCAGATGACTAGCTAGGTAGAGAAATAAAGGTGCCCAACTGCTTAATCTGGGGCCTTGGAAGAAATAAGGGTAGATATTAGATAGGAGGGCAGTCAAAAGAAAAAGAGGAAGATCAGGATCTGCTAATTCAAGTGCACCCACTTTAATGAAGAAAAAATGTTAGGATTACTAGGATGGGTAAGTAGTGCAAGGTCGCAGAAATGGAGAGCCATCACCAATTGGCCTATTAAGTGCAAAAACTTATGCCACTCAGGGTGTGGGCATAAAAAACAAAGAGTGGAGGATAAGCAGTGGAAGCATGTCTAACTTCCCCAGTTTCCCCCAAAAATCATTTCTTACTAACACTCCCAAGGGCCTTGAGATCTGCTCAGGTGTCTAGTTCCACTTCATTACATCACAAACTACTTGGTCAAGCCATGAAATTCAAACATGAAAAGAAGCCACATTTTTTGTGTAAAACATCATTTTTCATCATTTTCATTTATCCTCAAAATCCTAAGTTAAGTTTCACTTATTTAAACTTGGCTTCACCCCTTCATTCACCTCACAAACCATACTAATCACTAATTAGCTCCCCAACTCCCCCCTACCCCTAATCCTATTACAATCTATTTGAAAATCTCCCAAAAAATACCTATAGATACCCTCCCCCAAGCGCTATAGCTATAAAACCTTCCTTGGGAAATATCAACCCCTCAAGGGTTAGTATTAGCCCTCAAATCATCCTAAAAACTATGGGTTTGGCAAAAAACTATGGTCAAAAGGCAAATAAATCAAATTCCCCGCCCTCATTTACCCTTTTCCCCCTTTCCTCCGCCCTAAGCCCGTTTTATTATAAAGTTTTTGAATAAAAAAACTTTTAAATAAAATGCGCGTATAAAACCCATAAAACCCGAAATCCTAAAGTTTCTACCCACCCCGCGCGCCCGATGTAATTAAACATATTTTAATAGTCGACAGGTCCCCATGGCATAACGTGGCGGCATATCACAATCGCTGCCCGCCGTGCGATCTCCCACCCCGCCCATCCAACAGTGGGCGGTCGATCTTCCAACACAGCTGCCCGACCTTTTGCGTCCGGGGGATGGGCGGTATTACCACCGTACCCCCGCCACGCGTCAGGCGCCCGCGATGTT
>APFE031243699.1:0-19996 GCA_000404065.3 Pinus taeda
GATCCTAACCTTTACTTTAAGGTTGAAGATGACAAACCTCTCATACTAGTGTTGTATGTGGATGACCTCTTTCTAACAGGTGCAGACCCTCATTCGCAAATGAAAGAGGGAGTTGGCTTCTAAATTTGAAATGAAGGACCTAGGATTGATGCACTATTTCCTAGGACTTGAAGTCTGGCAAAAGGCAAGAGAAATTTTCCTATCTCAAGGAAAATATGTGGTGAAGATATTGGAAAGATTCGGTATGGTAGACTGCAAGCCTGTAACTACCCCGATGGAGCTTGACTTCAAGAAATTAAGCGGTAGTGCTACTAGACCTGTTTTACGAAATGCTATCGAATATCGACAACTAGTCGGAGCATTAATGTTCTTAGTGAACTCCCGTCCAGATATATGCTTTGCAGTCAAGACATTAAGTCAACATATGGTTAAACCTCACCAGATACATTGGATTGGTGCCAAGAATGTACTAAGATATCTTCATGGCACAATTACATATGGGTTAAGGTACACTGCTGAAGATGTGAGACTACTTGGATACGTTGATGCTGATTGGGCAGGCAGTGTGGTGGATCGTAAGAGCACTTCTGAGTGTTGTTTCTCCTTGGGATCTGCTTTAATATCCTGGATGATCAAGAAGCAGAAGTCGGTGGCTTTGAGCACCACTGAGGCAGAGTATACCGCTGCTAGCATGGCCTCCTGTGAGGCAGTCTGGTTGCAAAAGCTCTTCAGTGAGTTGTTTGGATTTACATTGGATACCACTGTGATCCTATGTGACAACCAGAGTGGGATTCTTTTGTTAGAGAATCCTGTATTTCATGATCGCTCCAATCATATCGATATCAGGTACCACTATATTCGAGATACGGTGCAGCGAGGAGCAATAAAGCTCCAACATATCGGTACAGATGAATAAGTCACCGACACACTGACAAAGCCCCTAGGGAAGGTCAAATTCCTGACTTTCCGAGAATGACTTGGTGTCGTTCAAAGACCTTCTGATGAGGGTCCTGTATGATGCATTGAGCTCTGGGAGGGGGGGGTACTTCTTGGAGCGACATATGACCACAGGGTGACTCACCATCCCTTGGTGGTGTATGTGTACAAGGTAAAAGAATCAAAACTTTCCCTATGACACCCCGTGGCGACTATGTAGCAGGATGATTAGTTCTCCTGTGAGGTATGGATGATATGTTCTCCACGATGATTATGTAGCAAGATGATTAGTTCTCCTGTGAGGTCTGGATGATGTGTTCTCCATGATGATTGTGTAGTAGGATGATTAGTTCCCTTGTGAGTCCTGGATGATGTGTTCTCCATGGCAATTGTGGGATAGGATGATTTGCTCTCCTATGGACAGGATGCTTAGCTCTCCTGTCGAGGCATCCTACCCATGCAGTCTAGGACTCATGGGAAGTACCTCTCATCTGATAATGAGCAGGGAAATGAGGATAGGGACCATAGTAGTACCGATGGACGCATCGTTGTATCTACCGTACTCCCTATGCCAGGATGACCTTCATTGATCTGGGATCAATGATACTGGTCTAGGACCAATGGTAGGAGTTGTACCCACTATGACACCAACTTTGGGTAAGTTGAGGACTGGTCTGGGACCAGTGGTACACACTCTAACAATGACTTTGAGTCAGTGGAGGATGGTATGATACATCATCGATCATTTCTTCTTCTTCATAATTTGGACAAAGCAGAGCATAGCAAAGCAAAACATAGCAGAGCAGAGCAGATCAGAACAGGGTATAACAGAACAGAGCAGAGCAGGCAGAATAGAGCAGAGCAGGGGTCAAGCTATAAAGGGCAGTGCATTTGATGGATGAATAGTAGTGACCAACAGACGAATTGCAGATGGAGTTCTCCCTAGTTGAGAGGGAGTGTTAAAATTGGAAACTAGGGCCAAAACTCCATGTGGGTCATCTTATTCATGACTGATAATATTTTTATTAGATTCCTCTCGACGAGAGGTGTAGGATTAATCTAAAGATCATTTGATTCCGATAACCATTTATGGAGATATGAATTTATTTTGATTATGGAATAATTATCAAGCTGACCAACAACTCATGTAGGCTCAGAAGCCCAACAGTCGCATCTATTCAATCATTAACATTTGTATATAAATACAAGAGGTCCTTTCCTCATTTGGACACACTTCCTCATCACATCTCTCTCTCTCCTGTGCAGAAAAGAGGCTCTTCTCCTATTGCACAGAAGGGGACTCTTCTCTCACATGTGTGGAAGGAAGGACACAGAATTTAGGGCTGCAACTGCAAATTGGAAGTTTGACCAGCGTTGACCATCTTTCTCTCTCTCAGAATTTCATTGTAGGTGGAACTGACTCTCCTTAAAAGGCTGCATTTTTTGATAAAGAAATCAAGTTGATCCAACAGTCGGTTTGCAAGATATTGTCTACCCTAGTTGAGGGCTAATCTAGGGTTTGCTACTGCTAATGTAAATCCAATTTATGTATTATTTCTCTCTGCTGAATTATTGAAGATAAAAGAAGATTTGATCAAAGGGTTTCCCCATATTGGGGTTTATCCCTGGCTAACCACCACATCTTGTGTCTCTTGTCTTGGCTTGTTTTCTGTCGATCATTTAATGTTCTATTTGCACTTTACTTAATGTACATGTGATTGCTAATCTATGGATAATAATAAGAAAAAGAAGTAAACTGCTCTAAGCATAGAACAGACCATAACTTAACATGTCTACATGAGTTACCCTTGCCTTTGTTTTCCCACATTTCTATATTTGTCTTTTTCCTTTTATTGATTTTTTTTGTATTATTGCTCAATGCTCCAAGAAATGAGAGCATGCTATGTGTGATGTAAGCAAATACTACCCCCTTGAGGTGGGCTAGTTCGTCGCTCACCAAGGGTTGGGACATGCATGGGTTCCTTAATGATGTGGGTGCACCCATGGGCCCTAGGAACTAGGGTGATAGCCATAACATTAAGGGGTAGAGATCATGTTTGGCTTTTGCCCATGTGCTATTTTAATGTCATGAGCATCTTTTGCATTTTATAATATTCTTTTCTTTTGTCTCTTGCTTGCAGCCATGATATGCTTTTAACTTTATTTTAGCTGCATCAACCTCCAGGGAAATATTTCCAGCACTAATCCATATGTGGACAAGGGGCAGGGTTGTGTCAGTGCCTTGTGGTCCTAGTTGTCACGTGGACCCAAAGAGGATGGATGGTGAAATAAAGCGTACGCGAAAGGGAACGAAAAATGTGGAATGGGAAAACAACATTGCACTACCAAAATCGAGGTTTCCCAAGTAGTGCCCTTCCTAAAGCTATATGCCAATAGGGGAGATCCCATAGGACTACGGTTGAGGATTAACCCCCATTTAAGGTGAGGAAACAAGATTCCGGTCAAACCCACCCTTCTTCCAGGTCACCCAATAATCCATGCCAAGAATGCCCAATGAAAAATAAGCATAAGCACCCAATTTCATAATGAAAAACATACATTATAGGTTGGAATGCCCACCTTCGAACATATTCTCTCCATAAATGGGAAAGGGGACATATGACTGATTTAGGGATCAGATATCAAATGGCACAATACATCAACTACATTGATGGTTGTTAGTAGTTGTTGGCGATCAAATGAAGAGATGTCTAGGAGAAAATTTCTCGTATGGATCACCCACTTTTGGTGGGTAATAGTCTTCAACAAACAAGAATATATATCAATCATACTTTAGAGTTCATTCTCAAGTATTGACACGTCTTGCAGTGGATATTTATTCATCTTATCACCTTGTATTTGACAGGGGAGGAATTGATAATGAACTACCAGACTCAAAGAAATATCAAGCGAGCTTGAGCCACAACTTGAACTAGAGTCAACTGCTAGAGCCTAGAGTTAAAGTTAGCCATAGCTAGATTCAAAGTAGTATCTAGAGATAGATACATGCTCCATGAGCATGTTTTGGTTGTTGGTTTTCTTTAAACCCTCATTGGAAGAAGACTTTGGTTTCTGCCACATCAATTTGTGGTCATCTTCAAACCATCATCAAGGAGCATTTCCACTACGTACAAGATTTCAACTTCTATATAGATTCAAAATTGTCCTAGGATTTGCTTCGAGCTCTACCTATAGAGTTGGTGGTCAACCTTAAACCATTGCCAATAGAAAATTCAGGTTCTTCTACTTCTTTTGGTTTTTGGTATTCCTTAAACCAACTTTTTAGAGAGAATATCCAATTATTCGTTTCCATGTATTTTTGTATTTTAGATCTTCTATTGGACTCACATACACCCCTTTAGATTGGGGGGGGGGGGAGGGTAATGTTGGACACCTAATCCATTAGGGTTGGTGTGGACATGTGAACTACCATGGGGAGTTCAAGAGACCCATTGGAAGATGAAAACCAAGGGTCATTGAGATATGAATTTATCTGTATCATATTCTTAATTGAATGCATTCCACGATTATTTCAATCCACTGTCTATTTTTGTGTGCGATTTTAACAATTCCTCCATAGACTTTTACTCATTGACTCCATTAGCCTTACTTGAGAAAGGCATTGGGCTTATCTGTTACACAAATTTCTAAAATAAATGAAACCCACTTTTTTGAAAGGGTAAATTAGGTTAGGTTTAGCAAAATCATTTATTTTCAACATCATTTAGGTTAGGTTATAGCAAAACCATTTAGAGTTAGAACTTGCATGCATTCATTTGCAAATGTATGTGAAAATTCCATAACAGGAACCCCTACTGCAACAACTAATGATATCACTGATATTACTCCTATTTGTTAAATTCCTTTAAACAAATTACTTGAAGATTCCTATGGAAAATATCGTAATACATTCACTGCAGCTTTCACTTAATTAAATATTATGTGGAACAAGATACTAAGCAAGAAAGAAAATACAACACAATAGACACCGTTTTTTATGGACAAGTGTCCCTAGAAAAACCCAATGCGAGAAAACCCGTGCAACAGTTCTGAGGGCTTATTATTATTAAGCAGTAGAAAATTATGAATACATGTTTGAATACCTCTTAGGTTATTCAGTTACATAGGGAGAAATACTGGCAAAAAGATTTGATATTACCTCACACAATCATTGAGAAAATCCCGACTGATTCAGATACTGAATGAAGTTCCTTTGGCAGGCCCTATGCTGCTCTACGCAGTCCTCACATAGTCTTTGCGTCAACCTCTCTAGGGTTTGCGTCACCCAGTTTGCTAATCGATTTAATGCCTAGAATCTATGCTCTTAACCTCCTGGTCTCACACCCTGGCTCCCGACTTCTGAAACTTACTCTCCTCGTCAAAATCTCGGATTCTCTCTCAATCTGTGCCACCTCTGTGTGCCCCTTCATGGCCCTGCGTCAGCCTCTATGTTTGTGCCACTAAATCACTCTTTGCCTCTCTCTACTGATGATTCTCTGACTGAGAAAATCTCTCTCCAGATGATATCATTGTCCCTCAACTGCAAGAAATCTCCTTGATCCTCCTGAGAACTTCTCACTTTAGAAATTCGATCTTTTGATCTCTTGGTGTGTATTTTCCAAATGACCCTCAAGACCCTTCTTATATCTTTTTGGTGGACAATCAATGACCTAGATTAAATCCTAATCAAAGGATCAGATCGTTTTGGCTTGATCTCCGTCTTCTTCTAGAAGTTACACCCACAATTAGATTAATAGCCATTACTATTTTATTTTTCCTAAGTTTAGACTTCAGAACTCCATTAAAAATATTAATTATTTTAATAAAATCGTTTCTGTGTGGAATTTCCCAAAACACCTTTTGGGTTCTTTGGAATACATGTGCCTAAGCCTCCCTATAAAATTTGAGGCCTATAGCACATTCAACGCTACCCCAAATCAACACTCACTCTTAGCGAGGAATGTGCTCTAGCAATATACGTTGTTGCATGTTGCTCTAACTCTAAAGCATTGTCCTCTTCTCTGCTGATGTTTGACATGCTATCCACCAATTACTCCACTACTGCTATAATTATATTGCTGTTGACATTGCCATTGTCAACACTGCATCCGTACTACAACTCCCTCTCAAGTGTTGCTGCTAGCACTACCATTGTCAACTGCTACTGCGTTGCAAATTGTTGTTGCTACTCTATCAACAACGAAAAACATCCAAAATTACTGAACAACCTGTGTTCAGTATGATACCATGTGAACGCTGGAGCCTGACTGCTGCTAGTCTCTACACTAACCCTCTCAATATTGCGTTGCTGCTGACCTCTACTTTGTGCCATTTGCACTGCTGCCAACTCTGTTTTGTGTTGTTCAGTCTCTGGTGCTCCTAGTCACTACAACTGTCTTTCTAACACTCTTCGACGCCATCTGACACTAGTCCATCCTGTTATTCTTGATCTGGCTCCCGTAGCAAGGTATTGATCCAAGAGGTGGACTCCTCAAGGATCCCGCCCATTCGTATCTCTTTGTAGCTACAAAACCAAATCACCTCACCTCACTCCTGGAGGTATGGCTGCCAACATGGTGAAATATGATATACTCGTAATGTGGTTGTTATCTCTCTGCTGATGCTTCCGCACTGCTGTTGCAACTACTACAATAATGAGTCTGGTCTCTCTCAATCCAAAAGTACTAGCTTCCATAGGGTTGCTCCCTTTGAAACTAGGCTCCCTCTGAGTCTCGATCTCCCTATGAGAAATATCTCTACTCCCTCCTCGCAACTCACACAATCATCCTGCAATGGTAGTTGGATTGCGAAGCTCTGCGCTGGGAATCTCTTGGCTAGAACTGCAACTGGGCAATTCACACTGCATGTGTCACTGCAACTAGTTATGCATCTGTCTTCCGGAAACTGACTGCAACTAACTATGCAATTGTCATTTGAATGACTAGTCGCATCTGTTGACATTGTGATCCTCCTACTGATTCTGTTGGGCTCCCATAGCAAGGATATTGATCCATGTGAGAAATTTGCAGAAACTAGACTTAATTTGATGCTCTTCCATGGATCTCGTCCATCCATGGCCATCTCTGCAAAAATGTCGAATTGCCTCCTCTCTCCTCTGCGCTGCTGCTGGGTTAGCCTACACACTCCCTGCTAGAGCTAGTAAAACTACTACCCCTTGCTACTGCTCAACTCTAGAGAATTCGAATTCCTTGGCTAGGAATTCTTTAAGGAAGAAATTCCCTCAACTGTACTTTTCTTCTCTCTTACAATGTTTTTTTGCCCAGCTAACTGCCTGTATAAAAATTTGTGTCCCACCAGCTTCTCCTTACGCTGAGGCTTCAACACTGCTCCCTCTGCCTCGACAAAAGATTCGAACTAAGAGTCTTTCTCTCCATCGACTCACTTAGAGAGAGACTACCTTGAAAATCAGCCCTCGACTATGAACTGTGCAAACCCTCTAGGGTTTCGAGCTGCTGCTTCTTGCAGCTTTTCGATCTCCCTCTTCTGCTCAACGTTGGATCTATCGGCTCTGCTCTTCTTGCTTCACTTGCAACTCTGATACCATGCAAAAATTCCACAACATGAACCCCTATTGCAGTAACTGATGATATTACTCTGTCTTCTTCTAGAAATTACACCCACAATTAGATTAATATATATTAATATTTTAATTTTGCTAAGTTTAGACTTAGGAACTCCATTAAAAATATTAATTATTTTAATAAAATCGTTTATGGGTGGAACTTTTCAACATGCTTTCTGGGTTCTTTGGAATACATGTGCCCAAGACTCCTCGGAAAATTTGAGGCCTAGATCACATTTGATGCTACCCTAAATCAACAATGTAAAAAATATACCATTTTATATGCATTTTCAACAATAATTTAGGGCTGTCATCTAGAGTTTTTCTTGTTGTCATAAGTGTTTTCTACCAATGAAAAATGTTATAATTTATTCTCTTGTTTACTAATTTATTAGACCTAATTTTTCACTTGTTTATAATATATTTTTGAGCTATTATCTCTTTGCTATTATAAATATTTGTATGCTGTAAATTGTTGATTGAAACCCTAATTTATTGCAACGTGTAATTTCTTGATTGCATCTGTTTCACAACCTATTTGAGCTTCTATTAGTTGAAGTAAGCCTTCTAGATTTAGCCATAAAGATCATTAAACTCTCTCTCTTGAAATTATGCCTTAAATCAACCAAATCCCTAATCATTACTTGTCCTTGGGTGAATATTATTATTGTAGAACTGTTAAGGGGAATTTAGCCAAAGTCTCTTTGGGTTACCTAATCCCTAAAATTTATGGGGAAGCCTCCATTGTGGGGATTGTATCCAACCATGGAAATGAGGGGACTAGTTGTTGAGGTGATAATGATAACTCTCCCTTGTTCTCTTAATATAAGCTACTTAGCGAGGCTTTGCATAAGGGTGCTACATTGTGGTAACAATACCCAACCCCTTGCAATTCCAAGAGAATATCATCATTCTATAGTTCGATGAGTTTTACTATCATTGCCAAAGGTTACAATCTCACTTGTGCTTCCAATGCTTTCTCAATATTGTGTCATCTTCCTTCCTTCATCTAAGTCCTCTTCATTTTATTGTGGTAAATATACTTGTTTTCAAGTAAACAAACTAGGGTGGGAGGGATGCAGTTTGATGAGGGAGTAAGATGAGAGAGTCAATGACAAGTTTACAAGGACTTGAAGTGAATCCAAGGATAGGATCAAAGGTTTAGTAATGGCTATAGGTCTTTTGGCCTACTATTTTAATGAAAAGATGGTTTGATATTTCCACCAACATGTAATGGTGACAGTCAAATACGAAAACCATATGGTTCTTTGCTTCTGAACTTCAATTTTAAATGATAAAAAATGCATGCATGAATGTTGACCCTTTTCAATACCAATGTAATAAAAGAATAATAAACACACATTAAATTCTTTCTTTTCATGAAACATCAATTTGATTTGTTAATCAATAGTTAATAGTTTATACTTCCATAGTTGAAAACACTGCATGGCCTCTACCCATCACAAAGAAAAAAAAGTCTTATCATGGATTTTATTATCATCTAACATATAGTGGAAGAAATAAACAATAATTGCTTATTGATCTTAAAAAGAAGAAAGCAAACTTTCAAACACATTAGAAATGTAATTGTACAATGTCTTGAATGTTGGAGCACCTCTTAGAAAATAATCGAAATGGATTTTAATTTTCACAATAAAAAAAAATAATAAAATATTAGCCTTTTTATCTAACTTCCCGTAACCATTCACATTCTTATTTGTGGCATATCATATTTTTCTTACTTTGAAATTTGATGATAAGCTATATTTGAAATGCACATCTTTTTTCTAAAATGTATGTGATATTTCATTAGTAAATAATAAAAGACATCAGTTGCGATACACCATGGACCTAGAGGGTGGTCAGAGGTTCCCCCTCCATAGCCAAGAGGGTAAAAGCATGCCCATTTTATGCAAACCACATGCATATTTTTACATAGCAGTGAAATTAATAATTTCTCACACATTTTATAACAATTCATAGCAGTGAAATTAATAATTTCTCACACATTTTATAACAATTCACTCCTTGCACATACATTGCGTAAACACATAATCACTAGAAGCCTCCGTGATCAAGCACTTGCCGTCGGTAACCTTCTTATATCATAATTTTAAATGTAATACTTCGAGGTGAAATACTTATCACCGGAAAATAAATTAATCTCAAGTTGGATGTTATTCTACAAACAATATTTGACTTTTCAAATATAAATTAATATTTAAGAATTTACCCAAAAATTAGGAAGAAAATTCTTCCTCTTGCTTTATTGTTGGTTCTTTTTGCTCTACCGAAGACTCTTCATGTTCACCTGAGTAAGCCACATCGGTGGATCGAGGTAGGAAAGGCTCAAATGTCATAAGAACTACTATCAGAACGATAACATTTAAAATGAAGAAAACCATCTGATTACCTGCAATATGCATAAAAGGCCCTAGTAAGTGAGCTTTTCAAATGTACCCAAATAATCATGTATTTTTGAAATTCAAGTGATATTACAGAGATCTGGAGATTTATAAAACATCTCACAAAGTGTATTCGATCCCAAATAATCATGTATTTTTTAAATTCAAGTGATATTCCAAAGATCTGGAGATTTAAAAAACATCTTACAAAAGTGTACTCGGAGAAGGCAAAAGAAGAGATACAAGAGTTTGATAATTGTACAATTGGGGAAAATGGTTACAATTCACAATTTTCTCCTAACTCTTCACAAAATGAATAACCAGCGTGAACGCAAATCCAGATCAAGTACTACATAAAAACTTAAAATAGATTTAAAGAATAATTAAATTTTCCTTAACATTTAAGGAAATATAAGAAATTTCTCATTTTTAGCTATTATTGAATTTGACCAAGGTTGCTATTTTTGGAAAAAAAAGCTTTAACGACGTAATTTTATGGAAATCAAATGAGCAAAGGAAATGCAAAGGCAAATGATGTTTATACTAGTGATATTCACAAAAGAGAAGATTGAAATGGGTGCAACCTTAGAGAGAACAATAACCCAAGACTGCTATACAGAGAATTAAACCTACAACGAGTGCAATACTCTATGGTACCCACATGCTCATCACTTAAATACTAAATACTATAGATGAGAATTGTGTATATATAAACAATTCAAAAGGTAAAACGCTTTCCCCAAAACGGGTTATGATATTACATTAATTGTTCATTGTTGACCAGGTTAGCCTTAGCCAAGCCTAAAATATTACAATAGATGAGAATTGTGTATATATAAACAATTCAAAAGGTAAAACGCTTTCCCCAAAACGGGTTATGATATTACATTAATTGTTCATTGTTGACCAGGTTAGCCTTAGCCAACCTAAAATATTAGGTATGAGTCGGTCGTGGTTGAAAGTGAAGCTTCTACCATATTCAACATCCCCCTAAGCTAAACAAAGGCCATTTAATGATATTACATTAATTGTTCATTGTTGACCAGGTTAGCCTTAGCCAAGCCTAAAATATTACAATAGATGAGAATTGTGTATATAAAAACAATTCAAAAGGTAAAACGCTTTCCCCAAAACGGGTTATGATATTACATTAATTGTTCATTGTTGACCAGGTTAGCCTTAGCCAACCTAAAATATTACCATATGAGTCGGTCGTGGTTGAAAGTGAAGCTTGTACCATATTCAACATCCCCCTAAGCTAAACAAAGGCCATTTAAAGAAAATGATGAATGCAAATAATAGTGCATGTATAAATATTCATCTCAATATAAAGTTGACCATGGATGAAAATGAAGATTATCCCTCTTTTCAACATCCCACCTACTCTGAATACAGGGGCACTAATGCAATCCAGGATGGCAAGCAAACCATCCCCACATTGGATTGTGAGCCTACACTTAAAAGAGGGCATAGAAAGTATTGGAAGTGCACACAAATTTTAAAACACAAGCACATAAGGGAGAAATTAAAATTTGCATAACCAACACTTTTCTTAAATTGCATACTGATGTATTTACATGCATATGCCTCAAGTAGCTTTAAACATTGTAAATAAATATAGAGTTAAATGCTGTTTTCTTCAAAGAAAAAGAAAGATGGGAAGGGTTCGTTGGTCTCAATCTTAGAGAGGCTTAAAATAATATTCTAAGAGAATCTAAAAACACAGTTATGTCACCTGGGTGCTTTTGTATTTCATTGCCGCTAAGGCTTTTCTCTTCTTCAATTTCTTCTTCCTTTTCTCCTCCCTCGTGTTATATTCTCCCTTTTCTCTATTTTTCACTTCTTTACCTTCATATTTTTTCCTTCTTTTCTCACCAGAGTCTCAAAATTCCATAAATATACCCATTAAATATTGGAATTGTGTTTTTCTTCTTTCCCAGAGCATCCACTAAATATTGAAATTGTGTTTTTCTTCTTTCCCAGAGCATCAAGCTCTTTTCGTTCATCATTCTACCTTCTAGATTCTGTCTATGCAATTCTACTTAGTGGGCATGCTGAAATTGCTTCCTCCTATTTGCATCTTATGTGGACAGGTTCTTCCAATCAATGAGGAATTCCATAATTTCTTTTCACATATTCTTCCCGTTAAAATGGCACTTTTGCAAGAAATTATCTTCTAATGTTACCAATTTATATATTCCGCTGTCAACCATGGCTAAAATAAAAAAAGAGAGAAGGTTTATTATATATACTTAACTTGAATACCTCCAAGAGAAATTGAATGTGGCTAAGAAAAGGTTGAATATAGTGTTAGAGTGGGTTTTATGTATACCCGACTAGAATATAAATGAGAGATTGAATATTATTGAGAGCACTCAAATGCATTATTGAGTGGGTGTATGGATCCCAACTTGAATATAGGTTGGATGTGGCCAAGATAAAAAAAAAGTGAGTGGGTTATGGATATCCATCTCAAAATAGGGTTGACCCTAGTCATAGAATCCCCCCTTGATATAAATAACCACCTTGGAGAGAAGGCATTACAACACAACTTCCCCCCTTTAAATTCAAATGTAGGACATGTTGCCGCAAAATCTAGCAGGCCTTGGAGAGGGAAACCCTACAAGGTATAAACTAGACAATGGGACAACAATGGGGTATAGGCCCTGTTGCTGCACAAACTAGCAAGCCTTGTAGAGAAGCAAAAGTTTGAGGGCACAACAACACCCTGGGACCGAGGCCCAGGGTCACCACAACCTAAGTCCCCTTCTCTTCTTCAGATTTTCACTGACGAAAGGAGTCCCAGTGTTTCCTCACTTGTGATAAATACGTTTAGGATAGGCTTGAAGTGAGGCAAAGTGGTTCATTCAATGCAAAGGTTCAATAAATGTGAGAGCTTTGGGAGAAGCTAGGAAGACTTTCCAAGAAAAACCCTTTGAAAGAAAGACTATACGAGACCTAGGGTTGAGATATTTGATGATGTATGAGTTCATCCGAGGTTGAGATATTTGATGATGTATGAGTTCATCCAAAGTCAGGGTAGATAAGAGAAAAGGCTATGGATGATATACTTCAACAAGTACTAAAGCACAAGCCTTGAAGAAATCCCTAAGTTGAAGGATTAGCTCCTAGGGTTCCCACTTGGTGTGAAGGCCATGGCATCAAATTTCTTTAGATCCCAGCATAGGAATTGCATCAAGATGTGAGGATCACTAGAGGAAACAATAAAGAAGAGATCTATCCAAATGGAATTGAAAACGCACTCGTCAAATGAAATTTGCACCAAGCCCTAGAGATGCTTCCCTATCCTTAAAGGGACGATAAAAAGAGATGAAAAGAAGGTGAAAGTATGACATATAAGTTTGGAAGAGATCACCAAAGAGTAAGACCAGTGCCTAACAATTGAGAGAATTGGAGTCAAAGGTTATTTTGATTTGGCAACTTCACTCTTCAAAGAGACCTAGAAGGAATTTCGCATGCCGTAATTCTAATTTGTATACTTCAATGATACTTATGATTGAGTTTTAAGGATGCACAATGCAATAGAACCTCCAAGAACATTCATCCATTCATTATCAATAAATAACGTGTAATATTCCTAATGGAAATATACAATGTTAAACAAAGCAAACGTAGCAGAAATGTTGATTTTTGGGTAGCATCGGATGTGCTCTAGCTCTGAAATTTTGTGGAGGGGCTAGAACACATGAGATCTCCAAGACCCAGAATTGTTTGGAGAAATTCTACCCGGATTGTATTTTATTAATATATTAATATTTTTAATGGGGTTCCTAAGTCTAAACTTAGGAAAATTAAAATATTAATGGGTATTAATGAAAATATGGGTGAGAATCTTTTAAGAGACGAGGATCAAGTCTAATTTAATCTTAGCCGTTGATTAGAGACTTAATCTCAGTCATTGATTTATCAACAGGGAAAGTATAAATGGAGGCTTGGGGTTAGTTGGAGAAGACACACAGAGAGAGATTGAGGAAATCGATTTTCTGAGGTGAGAAGTTCTTAGGAGGGAAATCGCTTAGGGAGATCTTGTAGCTGAGGGGCAATGATAGTTCAAGAATACAGACATAGAGAGGGAGAGAAACTTGTGGAGACAGCGCAGTAGTCAAGAGAGTTGACACTGGGCCAGTCTGGGCCCACGCAGCTTTGACGTAGAGCGAGGAGGGCCAGCGCAGAGAAAGAGCTGCCTTCCACTCAGAAATTCGGGGAGCTACTAGAACAACCGGGAAAGCTGACGTAGTAGGCAGTAGTGCTAACACAAATCCTAAGAGAGCTCCACACAAGCCCACGCAGTTACTGCGAAGGGGCAACGCAGTTGTAGCCGGGGCCAGCCAGATTTGTTGTCGGACAACTGGAATTTGCTAGGTGAAGTGAGGTAACATTCACTCAGGTTCCCTGCCATTGTATTTCTCTGTCACTGGTTTGTCGGGAGGGCAACCAACTTTTGTATTCAGAACTTCTGCTTAATAATAGAAAACCCTCAGTGCTGATGCACCGATTTTCCTGCATTGGGTTTTTTTCGGGGACGTTTAGTCCAAAAATAAGTGTCCTTTGCATGGTTGTCTCATTTATTTTTCAGTACTTGATCTATATGGTGGTGTAGGCTGCAATATATTTACATTAATATTTTCTGAATTTTTCTGAAAATAACTTGTTAAATGAAGAATAGAAGTAGCTAATGTAGATCAATTTGCTGCGGCAAGATTTCTGGTTTATTAGATTCAGAAATTTTCACATGGTATCAGAGTGATTGCAGATCAAGGAGGCCTAAAGCCATCAGCGAAAGCACAAAGAAGAATTTGCATTGAAGACAGCTGTCCCGAGAGACAGCGCAGTTTTTTAGCTGGGACAACAAAGGAGGGGTGACGGAGTCACCAAGGAAGGCTCACGCAGAGCCTGCGTCAGCTTGTTTGTGTGACGCTGTAGCTGCAGAGGGCAGCGCAGTGATTGCTGGGCCAATGCAAAGACTGTTGAGTCTCGGTTTTCTGGTTGTTGGGGCTAAAGGTGCAGCGTAGACTTCATCTGGAGTTGTTGGTGGGGTGGTGATTCTGTTGGTGCAGAACAGTACCTAGTGGGGTAGAAGCAAAGTAGAGGGAATCAGTTCCTCAGAAGATTTCTTGCCAAGAAATCTAAATCCAGTGCCGAGCAGCAACAAAGAGAGATCAGAGAGGGGTGATTCGACAGTTGTTGGCAGAAGGATTTCCGTGAAGGAAATCGAACTTCAGAGGGAGCTTGTTCCTTAGAGGACTTCTAGTGCCAAAGAAATCGAGATCCAAGTTTTGCTGGGGCAGCAGTGAAAGAGGGAGAAGAGAACGAGTTCGACACTCAATTGAGCAGAGATGTTAGTTAATGGATTGAGGGAATAGGACAAGTAGGATGGAGCATCCAACTTTGTCAATTGGAAGGCTAGGATCCTGGAAGTTTTGGAAAAAAATAACATCAAGGATTATGCCATGAAGACGGTTGTTGTTCCAGTTGATGCTGATCCTCTCAAGAAGTACGAGGAGGCTCAGGAAAAAGAAAGTGCATGATCTTAGACGGGGTCAAGGATCATGTGATCCCACATATTGCTGAGAAGGACACATTGTTAAATTTTAGGTATGTTCTATGCTTAGAGCAATTTATTTCATTTTTCACAGTTAGGTCAATATCTTTTCTAGATTGGCAATCACATCAGCATTAAAGTAAACCGCAGATGCCCCATATTCCGGGTGTGCTATGGTAGGAATATTTCCGCAGATAATGGATGCACGCATTGATAATCTAATGATGATTCTTAGTAAACAGGCGGTGCCATATCGACAAATGTCATATTGCTACGCCGACCACCAGGCCGTGAGGATTTCCCAGGGGATGTTTGAACATAAACATAAATTGCAGAAGATAAGCCAAGAGAAGAGGACACAAGATGTGGCGCTAGCCAGGGACAAACCCCAATGTGAGGAAACCATTGATCAATTCTTCTTATATGTTCTTCATTAGCTTAGCAAAGAGAGAGAGATAGTACGTTTACAACATAAGTCAACACTTTGACTTATCTAGATAAGAGCATAGATCATCTCTAAGAAGATGATACATGAGATCAATTGAAGACATGCTGCTTCAACTGATTCTCCAAGGTGACTCCTTCACCTATCGTTGTGCTGCATTTCGTCATCATGCTGCACCTCACCGTGCTGCACCCATCATCACTATGCTGCATCTCATCATGCTCCATTAATCATGTCTGTACCCATCACTGTACTGCATTATGTGCCATTGTTGCACCATGTTGCCATACTGACTTATGTGTTGGCTGCATCTTGTTTGCTTGTTGTCCCTAGCATGCTTGTTGTCCTTTGCATGCTTGATGCTGCATGTTAGCTGTCCCTTACATGCTAGTTGTAACATTGCATGCTTAGTGTATTTGCTGCTAAGTACCATACAACTATCCCAATGTTAATTAGTTGTCCCTTAAATGTTGCTCTCCTTTAGAGATAGATGCTCTGGCAGTTCCAGCAGTTCCGACTGTTCTTGACAGTTTTGGCATTTCTGGCAATTCTGAATATTCTCGGCAGTTCCTGTAATTCCGACAATTTCGACTATTCCCGACAGTTTTGGCTTTTGCCTCTACGTCAGCTTTCTCGCCTGTTCCATTAGTTCCCGACAGTTTCGACAATTCTGGCTATTCCCAACAGTTCCAACAGTTCCTGCAATTCGGGCTATTCCCGGCAGTTCCCGACAATTCTGGCTATTCTCGACAGTTCCAACAGTTCCCGACAATTCCGGTTATTCCCGGCAGATCCGACAGTTCCGACAATTCCAGATATTCCCAGCAGTTCTGATAGTTCCATCAGTTCCCAGTAGTTCCGACAATTCCGGCTATTCCTGGCAGTGCCGGCTTTTCACGACAGTTCCGGCTTTTCACGACAGTTCCGGCTATTCCCGGCAGCTCTGACAGTTCCGGAAATTCTGGCTATTCCAGCTATTCCCGGCAGTTCCGGCAATTCTGGCTATTCCGACAGTTCCTTGCAGTTCCAACAATTCGGGCTATTCCCGGCAATTCCAGCTTTTTCCCTCTGGATTAGGGCTGCGTTATCCCTTAGGATCTCTCCTCCTACTAAAACCCAAAGACAAGGAGAGAGGAAGAGATCCCAAGTGTATTGAAAATGACTTGAAGGCCACCTCTATTTATACTAGAGCATTAAGCACAAGTGGGGGTTATTTGGTTGTTGGCCAACCTTGACGAATTGTCCCATAACACAAATAAATTCATATCTCCAGGAATACTTATCGGAATCGGATGATATTTAGATCAATCCTATACCTCTCGATGAGAGAGATCCATGAAAAATATCAGCTTCCATTAATAAGATGACCCACATGGACTTTGGCTCTAGTTTCCAATTTTAACACTCCCTCTCAACTAGGGAGAGTCCATCCGTTGATCCATATGTCCGACTGTTCTATCTCTGCCATCAATGCCCTACATTACTCTGCTCTACTCTGCTCTACTGAACCATGAAGAAAAAGAATTGATCGAAAATGTCCCATACCATTCTCTACTGACCCGAAGTCAGTTTCATCTGAAGAGAGTGTGTCACATCACTCTTACTGGCCCAAAGTCAGTTTTATTGATCCCAGATCAATATCACAAGAGAGTGTCTCAATCCACTCATACTGATCCCAGATCAATATCACAACAAAGTGTCTCAAACCACTCACACTGATCCGAGATGAGTTTCATTGATCCCAGATCAATGGAGATCAACATAGTATAGGGAGTATGGTAGATACATCGATGCATCCATCAGTAGTACTACTATGGTCCCTAACCCCATTTCCCTGCTCATTGATCAAATGAGAGGTACTTCCCATGAGTCCCAAACTGCATGGGTAGGATGCCTTGACAGGAGAACTAATCATCTTGGCCACAGGAAAACGATTCATCCTACCCCAAAGTTGCCATGGGAGAACTAATCATCTCGGCCCACAGGAGAACTAATCATCCTGTTTCACAGTTTCCACGGGAGAACTAATCATCCTGGCCCACAGGAGAACTAATCATTCTGTTTCACAGTTACCATGTGAGAACTAATCAACCTGTTTCAAAGTTGCCACAGGAGAACTAATCATCCCAGCCCACAGGAGAACTAATCATCCTGTTTCACAGTTGCCACGGGAGAACTAATCATCCCGGCCCACAGGAGAACTAATCATCCTGTTTCACAGTTGCCACGGGAGAACTAATCATCCTGGCCCATAGGAGAACTAATTATCTTGTTTCACAGTTGCCACGGGGTATCACAGGGGAAGGTTGAACCTGTCATCCTGTACATAACACACTACCAGGGGAGGGTGAGTCGCCCTGTGGTCGTATGTTGCTCCAGTAAGTACTCCAAGCCCCCCAGAGCTTCCAAAGCTCAATGCATGAAAAATGCAGGACCCTTATAAGAAGGTCTCTCAACGACTCCAAGTTGTTTGGGAAAGTCACAGATTTGACCTTTCCCCAGGGCTTTGACAAAATGTCTGCGACCTGTACATCAGTTTCAATGCAATGGAGCCTCCTTGCTCATCAACTTACCATATCCCAGATAAGGCAGTATCTGATGTCTAACTGTTGGAGCAATCATCGAATATGGGATTC
Source organism: Pinus taeda (assembly GCA_000404065.3). Taxonomy (NCBI): domain Eukaryota; kingdom Viridiplantae; phylum Streptophyta; class Pinopsida; order Pinales; family Pinaceae; genus Pinus; species Pinus taeda. Next base: position 18,569 of record APFE031243699.1, read on the forward strand.
CTCAATAATCGAATCCACCCTTTGGTTGTCACAGAGAATCACAGTGGTATTCATCATGTGTACAAACAACTCACTTAAGAGCTTCTGCAACCATGCAACTTCACATGAGATCATACTCGTAGCTATGTATTCGGTCTCGGCAGTGCTTATAGCAACCAACTTCTGCTTCCTACTCATCTATGATATCGAAGCAAAATCCAAAGAGAACCAGCACTGAGAAGTGCTCTAGTGATCCTCCACACTACCTGCCCAGTTAGCATTCAAATAATCATACAGTTTCATATTTCCGATAGTGTATCTCAATCCATGAGAGATTGTGCCCTGAAGATACCTCAGAAGATTCTTGGCACCAATCCAGTGAGGCTCAACCAAATATGAGCTCACCATGCTAACTGCAAAACGTATGTCCGGACGGAAGTTCACCAAGAACATCAATGCGAATGAGTTTATGAAACTCAGAGGCATTTCCCAAATCTGGTCCAACATCACTACCATATAACTTCTAAAAGTTAAGATCCTCGAGGTAGCCACAGGCTTGCAGTTTATCATTCCACATCCGAAATCCAACTCCCTCTTACTTCTGCAAACGAGAGGGTCTGCACTTGTCAGAAATAGGTCGTCCTCATAAGGTGCCGGTATGAGAGGTCTATCATCCACAACCTTCGAGTAATGGTAATGGATCGGTTTCACTCCTAGTGAATCTCAACTTCATCAGACAACTATCAATCCTCTCATACTACGCCCAGGGTGTTTTGCTTCAAGCCATATAGGGCTTTCTTCCACCTGTATACATGAGATTCCTGATCATGAATCTCAAACTCCTCGAGTTGTTCCAAACCTGTGGACCTACTGCATGAGGGGAATGGTCCCCTTATAAGATTTTCCTTCGGTACTTTTCAGACGTGTACCTTCATGCTCTTCTTGAATTCAAGCATCCCTATCACCATCTGACTCACATCGGGTAGGGCCCCATAGGTAGACCTCTGGTGTTATAGATGCGATATGTCAAATGACATGATCCCCAATGGACCATTCTGCAACTTGATACAAATTGCCAACCCTGAACCCATAAGAAAAAGCATCTTTGAAAATTCTATTTTTTAACACGTACCTTTCCATCGATGAATGCCACGCTGAAACCTTTGACTTCCATTTCCGAGATGGACACCATGTTCTTCTTGCGATTAGGTAAATAAAAGAGATTCTTGTAAATGAATAGAGTTACCCTCATTCAATTGAGGGGTAACATTCCCTACACCCTTTCCGGGATAGGTGGCATTGACTCCAAGTATAATCCCACGGTTGTTTCCGTCTCTACCAAATTCGAGAGAGCACCCTTCTATCCGATGAGGTGCCTTGAAGCACTACGATCAATAAGCCAGATTCCCAAAGAATCTGAAGGAGAGGGCCAATACAAGATAACGCTTC
>APFE031243699.1:20016-47598 GCA_000404065.3 Pinus taeda
AAGCCAAGACAAGAGGACACAAGATGTGGCGCTAGCTAGGGACAAACCCCAATGTGGAGAAACCCTTGATCAATTCTTCTTATATGTTCTTCAATAGTTCAGCAGAGAGAGAGAGAGATAGTATGTTTACAACATAAGTAAACACTTTGACTTATCTAGGTAAGAGCATAGATCATCTCTAAAAAGATGATACATGAGATTCGTTGAAGACACACTGCTTCAACTGATTCTCCAAGGTGACTCCTTCACCTATCGTTGTGTTTCATTTCGTCATCATGCTGCACCACACTTTGCTGCACCATGTTGTACCCATCATCACTATGTTGCATCTCATCATGCTTCATTAATCATGACTGTACCCATCACTGTACTGCATTATGTTGCCATTGCTGCACCATGTTGCCATACTGACTTATGTGTTGGCTACATCTTGCTTGCTTGTTGTCCTTTGCATGCCTGATGTTGCATATTAGCTATCCCTTGCATGCTTGGTGTATTTGCTGCTAAGTACCATACAACTATCCCAATGTTAGTTAGTTGTCCCTTGAATGCTGCTCTCCTTCGGAGACAGATGCTCTGGCTGTTCCAACAGTTCCGGCTGTTCCTGACAGTTTCAGCAGTTCCGGAAATTCCGACAGTTCCGGCAATTCCGGCAATTCCCGACAGTTTCGGCTTCTACCCTCTGCGTCAGCTTTCTCGCCTGTTCCAGCAATTCCGGCTATTCCCGGCAGTTCCGGCAGTTCCTGCAATTTCGGCTATTCCCGGTAGTTCCAGTAGTTCCGGCTATTCTCGGCAATTCCGGCACTTCCAGCTATTCCCGACAGTTCCAGCAGTTTTGACAATTCCGACAGTTCTCGGCAGTTCTGGCAGTGCCGGCTTTTCACGGCAGTTCCGGCTATTCCCGGAAATTCCCGGCTATTGCGGCTATTCTGGCTATTCCGACTATTGTGGCAATTCTCGGTAGTCCCGGAAGTTCCGGCTATTCCCGAAAGTTCCAGCTTTTCCGACAGTTTCGACTTCTTCCCTCTAGATTAGGGTAGCGTTATCCCTTAGGATCTCTCCTCCTACTAAAACCCAAAGACAAGTAGAGAGGAAGAGATCCCAAGTGTGTTGAAAATGACTTGAAGGCCACCTCTATTTATACTAAAACGTTGAGCACAAGTGGGGTTTATTTGGTTGTTGTCTGACCTTGACGAATTGTCCCATAACACAAATAAATTCATATCTCCATGAATACTTATCAGAATCGGATGGTCTTTAGATCAATCCTACACCTCTCGATGAAAGGGATCCAAGAAAAATATTAGCCTCCATTAATAAGATGACCCACATGGAGTTTGGCTCTAGTTGCCAATTTTAACACACATAAAGGGAAATGTGGGAGGCCTTGGCCACTTTGTACAAGGGAACTTCCGTGCAACGAAACATGTTGCTTGAGAGTCAGCCGAGACAGTATCAGATGCAGAAGGGAGAAGAAATCGATCCCTTCCTTCTTAGGTTGCAAGAGATTCGAGACCAGCTAACTTCCATAGGGTCTACACCAGATCCTGAATTCACGGTAAGGATTGCCCTGAATGCAGTGACTGAAGACTGGGAAACCTTTGTCCAGAGCATCTTGGGCAGGGCTTCTCTCCTCAGTTGGGAGGAGATGTGGGCAACTCTTCGACAAGAAGAGAGCATACGGTTGACCAAGGCGAGAAGCAGCAGCAAATGGATCAAAGCCAAGAAGGTGTAAGAGGAGGATGCAACTCTTGCATTAGTGGGATAGCAAGGGCAACAAAAGAGGAAAAAGAAAGATATATCCAAAGTCAAATGCTTCAAATGTGGAGAACTGGGTCATTTCGCCACTCAGTGCCCTCGGAAGAAGGGCAAGGAAGAGAAGTCTGACTCAAAGGCTGCTCCAGCGAAAGATGACAAAGAGGACGATGATGAGGATTGCGCCATGAGTGCTCATGCACCTCTAGAGAAGAGGTGGGGCAATATCGAGCTGTAGTCGGGAGGACTTACACAGGCGCAGGATCCTTGAGGTGTCCAAACTCTTGGATCACATACGACTACGGGAGCCCTTAATGACAATAGCAGATTGACGGGAGTCAGTTGGTGTGAGGGATGACAGAGCAACAGTGGTAGAGCTAGAGTGCCAAAGACTGAAGCAGTGTAGTAGAGTGTTGCAGCAGTGTAGGAGGCATAGAATAGATACAACAGTAGTGCAATAGCATCAGAGGGTCAGCACAAATTAGCAGCAGAGGTAGCTTCAACGTCTAGGGGCATCCAGACTAACCAGCATGTCAGCTTTTGGGTGACTTTTTCAATTTCTTACTTCTCAGAAACTGAATTACAATGCAGCAATTAATAGTGGTAGTGCTATGGGCAGCATGATGCAGCATATTGAGAGGGAGCTGCAGTACTGATGTGGCAGTGACAGTGGCAGTGTCATGGGCAACAGTACAGGTTGCAGCAGCATAGTGGATTAAGGGTAGCAGGCTGAGCATCAACAACGCAGAGGACCGATGTTGTGGATCATTGTGATACTTCAACTGGGAAGTATTGCTAGAGCTTAGAGCACATTCCTCGCTAAGATGGCGTGTTTATTTTTGGGTAGAATTGGATGTTCTTTAGCTTCAAAATTTTGTGGAGGGGCTAGAACACATGAGATCTCCAAGACCCAGAAATCGTTTGGAGAAATTCCACCTGGATTGTATTTTATTAAAATAATTAATACTTTTAATGGAGCTCCTTAGTCTAAACTTAGGAAAATTAAAATATTAATGGGTATTAATGAAAATATGGGTGAGAAGCTTCTAAGAGACGAGGATCAAGTCTAATTTAATATTAGCCATTGATTAGAGACTTAATCTCGGCCGTTGATTTATCAACAAGAAAAGTATAAATGGAGGCTTGGGGTCAGTTGGAGAAGACACGCAGAGAGAATGAGGAAATCGATTTTCTGAGGTGAGAAGTCCTCAACAGGGAAATCGATTGGGGAGATCTTGTAGTTGATGGGAAGTGATAGTTCGAGAATACAGACAGAGAGGCGGAGCGAAACTTGTGGAGGCAATGCAGTAGTCGGGAGAGCTGACGCTGGACCAGTCTGGGCTCACGCAACCTTGATGCAGAACCAGGAGGGCCAGCGCAGAGTAAGAGCTGTCTTCCACGTAGAAAGTCGGGGAGCTGCTGGAACAACCGGGAACGCTGACGCAGTGGGAAGTAGTGCTAACGCAGAGCCTCAGAGAGCTCAACGCAGGCCCACACAGTTACTGCGAAGGGGCAGCGTAGTTGTAGGTGGGGTCAACCAAATTTGTTGTCGGATCAGTCGGAATCTGCCATGTTAAGTGAAGTAAAACTCACTCAGGTTCTCTGCCATTGTATTTCTCTGTCACTGGTTTTCCGGGAGGGCAACCAGCGTTTGTATTCAAAACTTCTGCTTAATAATAGAAAACCCTCAAAGCTGCTGCACCGGTTTACCTGCATTGGGTTTTCTGGGGATGTTTAGTCCAGAAATAAGTGTCTTTTGCATGGTTGTCTCATTTATTTTTCAGTACTTGATCTGTATGGCGGTGTAGGCTGCAGTGTATTTGCATTAATATTTTTTGATTTTTCCTGAAAATAACTTGTTAAATGAAGAATACAAGTAGGTAATGCAAATCAATTTGCTGCAGTGGGATTTCTGGTTTATTAGATTCAGAAATTTTCACTAGAAATACATACAAAAATTTACAGCACATTTAACAACCAAAAATCTCCATAAACTGCGCTGATTTGAGCCATTTTATTAATAAATAAGAGGGTACAATGTGGTGCTGGAAAGAGTGCACTTGCACTTGCTCAAGGCAAGCTAGCTAAGCCCAAATGAACAAGAAATCCCTCTCAAATATGTTGCTGCTCTCTCTTGGCTTTGTGCTGAAACTTCCCAAAAAATGTGGTTGCCTGCAAAGAACTGTTGTTAGGGCCTCGGATGCTCAGAAAATTTCAGGATATTAACCCCGGTCTCGCCAGCAATAACCCACAAAAACCCACGAAGGAATTGGCCAAATGTTGACCTTGGAATTTCGGCCAAATTTTCCCCTAGCTTCTCTAGCTGTTGGCTGAGTTGGGGCCCCTGTTTGACCCCTCCAATTTGCCAAGAAAATTCTGCGAAATTAATCTTGGCATGTCCTCAATAAACTCAGAAAAACCGAGAAAGGGTTTTTCCTAGTTTTGAAGCTCCAAAATTGACCGCCAAATGCTTGGCCCTCCTCCACAAGCAGAAGATGTAACCTGAAGCAAATGTTGCATTTGTTGCTCCGCCAAAATGCTAGAAAACCCCCCACAACACTTCCCCGGACTCCACCTTAAGTTTTAGCCCCTAACTCCCTTCACTCCACAACCTCCAAGCATGCCTCCTCAAAGAGTTGTGCAGTGCCTGTACGGTTGCTGCCACTTCTCTCCACAAAATCACACTCCCTGCTGCTAGTACGAACTGATATAGGTAGGACTCCCTCCTTGGGCTGGCACTCGAAGTCCACCGAAGTAAGGGTTGAGATGTCCGCTCAAAGACACTTGTGTGCTAAACAACACTGTAGACTTGCCTTCAGCTCAAGCGTGCTATGTCAAAGACACAATTTTTGAATAGATGAATGAATGACCAAAATGAGTGCCTCTTGCTCTATTTATCAAAGAGCTGCCAAGATGCCCATGTGGGCCTAACTCGACTTTCCCCACCAACTTCGCTCCAATGAAAGTGTCTTCTACATGTGCGCTGCAATTTTCCATGGTGTGGCCCCCACACTCCACTAGACCAACAATATTTCCCTTCTTAATGTTTGGGCACCCACTTAATCCCAAAATTCACGTGGGACCTCTGAACCCACATTTCCTAAGTGCAAACATGAAATAAGCCAAAATTGGGCAAGAATGATATTTCCCTTAGCAATATTGCTAAGTGGGAATATCACAGTCCTCCTCGCCAAAACGTTGCTTGTCCTCAAGCAACTGCCGAGCAATGCTCTCCCTAGTTGTTGCTCCCCATTGTCACTGAAAAATGTGCTAGGGTCCCAGATCCATCATTGATTCGTCCCCAACCTCTACACTGTCCTGACATGAAAGAATCCCTCAATACTAGGATCCCAAGCCATCTTGTCCCACTTGAAGCTCCCCTCGCTCCACTCACTATCTCGCCTGGTATAAGTATCGGAAGTCCCCTGTATACCATCAATGAGTAGGGGATCATGATAATGTGGCACTATGCGCAACTCCTAGTGAAGCTGTCCTACCACGTATGCCATCTCATGCACTCTAGGAGTATACTCTCAAAGATACCACCCAATCCTTGCAGAGATAGCATATTGCACATGTGAGCTTCTCTTGATATCATCCTGCTGGCCCACCTGCCAAGCTAATGAAGTCCCCCATGCCATTAGCGAGTCATCAAAGCGCAATGGAAGATCTAAATGATCTTCCCTTGTAGAAATCAGCTCATCCCCAAGGGTAGTTGTACGACAAAGCCCTGTGATGCTCGAATCCCATGCTAGTCTCAAAAGGGTGCCACTATGATGTCGCTACGCAAATCTAATCATGATAGTCTACCCCTCATGCTCAAGTTGTAGCCACCTCTCCTGGGACCTGATGGCAAAACATCTATGGAGTCCTAACGCATCTGGACTAAGCACCTCCATGATGTCACCTCCTACCCATCCAACACTCACCCTGATCCATAGCAACAACAAGGAAAACAACCTTGCCAAGTTGCCATGCGATCAAGGCCTCAACGCTCTCCCACATGTCAAACCAAGGGTGAGTTGGGTCATCCCCCGTCCTAATCCCACTCACCACGAAGCAGTGTCCAATCGGCCAACCAAACCCCCAAATCCCATAGCCAGAATGACTGTGACATAGTTCTAACAGCTGATGGAACCAACCTGCACCACGTCTCAGGTCCCTGAGTGCAATCAATATATGAACTCCATACATCACAAACCAATCTGGTGCGTGCGACACAACCCTGCGCTTGCCATACCACACATTAGGATTTGTCATCCAGCCTCCTAAAAGTGTTCCCCAATGTTGCCCATAGTCTAAACATTCACCTGTAAGCAAGGTCCACCAACTGTTGTAGATGCTCCAAAGACACCTCAGAATGTCTCAACAAAACAGTATCATGTATCACCTTGAGCATGGGCTCAAGGGTGGTGCAAGTGCTACCTCTGCAGGAGATTGGACTACCCCCAAGCCTGCATCCACCAAATTTCATCTTGACCATGCCACAACTTGAAAGCCTCTCTCCCAATGCACTGTGTCCCGTCCAACTGTCTCAGATGAACCTCATGGGTCTTGTTGGTCGTGATGAGAGAATCAAGAGATGATATCCAAGTCCCCTGTGTTAGTGTGCAATGTTGGAGAGTGATAAATGGAAGCTCACGGTCGGCCTTGTGATCAACTCGCTCACGGTCGGCCTTGTGATCAACTCGCTCACAGTCGGCCCTATGATCAACTCGCTCACGGTCGGCCTTGTTCCTGATGCCCTCGTCAGGATATCTCTCTGGCGGTTTTGACAACTTGTTGTGCATCATCTTGCTTGGCTGCACACAAGTATGTACCCCCACACTCCTTTGCATAGCACTGAACTCCGTGGCACAACTCCATGCACCCCTAGATACCAATGCTCAATGCCATGCTCCCATGTACCATAGGGAATCCCATATGTGCCCATGCAACCTCCACGCTGCTAGTACACCTACCACGAAGTGATCTACACCTCCTCATCTACCCTGGTAATCGTGAGCGGCCTAACTCCACACCTGCTAGAGGGAATAACTCTGCTGTTTCGATCCTCGGTGAATCCTAGTCCCAATACCCCAATGGGAGAACATGGTCTCCATACAATGCTTGGTCAGTGGCCGACCCATGCCACTTCCTCCCACCAACTCTTACCAGAGAATGCTAATCATCTTGCAACCCCATGCGCAACCAACATGCCAATACAATCCATGGAGCCTGCTCATAAACCGCTTGTCTGCTAATGCCGTCTGGAATTCCCCTAGGGAATGTATGTGCTCAATCACTGGGTCAACTACCTCATCAATGCCATAGCCATCCCACATGTCTGATATTGGATAGGGAGCTCCACTTGGATCCCAATGCCAACTTGGGCCTCTAGTGCCCTCAGTGTTTAAGAGCTCCCACTGAGCTTTACTCCAGACTATGACCATCTCCATGAGTCCAGTCCAGTCCACCGGGTACCAACTCAGAATCGCTTGCCATCAAACCCCAAGAGAGGCATCGAATGCACGAAATCACGCACATAGAGCAAACCCAACATGCGAATGTTTCACCTTGTGCAACTCCAATTGTCTCATCCCGCTATCCGGGTTAACACATGAGATCTGACTAGGTAGCTTTGTCTCCCTTTCTCCAATGGGCAAAGGCGACCCATTAGTGTTGCTAACCTAGTCATCCCCTCTGGTATGTCTAGACAACTTCGCCTCTCTTAATCCAATGTGTAGAGGTGGGCTAATAACGCTATAGATCCTGTCAGTGCGCCTCTGAAGCGAACTTGCTGGAATCCCATCGCGTTGTCTCTAAGCTGCCCCTCATCAATGGCTAGCCCAAAGGATGGCTGCACATCCTCCTCCATCATGGGCTCGACATGAGCCTCCAACTGCTCCTCCATAGACAACCCAACATGTAAGACATGCTCATCAGTCAGCTGTAGGTGGCTGTCGTTTTGAAGCTCTGTCATAGACCAAGAGGCCTCATTAATGGATGTGTGCTCAATTTTGTCCTCCAATTTGTCTACTGGGGCTACCAAAGGAAACTCCAACAGGGGTGACTCTTGCGTCACACTAGGTGTATCCTCGTGCTCCTCTTGCGTGCCATTAGCCTCATGCTCAACCGACTAGAACGTATCTAGATGAACTCCCTCCTCCATGGGTATGTTCTCTCTCATCTCATCACTACCTCTGCCTCCCATCTTCGCCTCTGTAGTATTTCGTTCAACAATCATGCTCCTCTTATTTACTTAATCTGCGGGTCGGTAACTACTATTTCTTCTTCCTGCCCTTGCTGACAACCACTCTTTGAGAAGCCCCGCCAATCTCTTGATGCTCCTAGTAACATTTTCAAATTTCTCCTGTTGAGACATTTTTGGGCATAAGTTCAAACTGGAGAATAATGTGGGACTAGTGTTTTAGCCTCTGGAATTTTAGTCCATAATAGCACTTGAGCGTTTGTGTGATTTAGACCCATAGCTAGCCAAAATCATTCTCTGATACCACTAAAATATTCCTAATGGAAATATACAATGTTAAACAAAGCAAATGTAACAGAAACAGGTACAAAAATTTACAGCATATTTAAAAACCAAAAATCTCCATGAACTGCGCTAATCTGAGCCATTTTATTAATAAATAAGAGGGTACAATGTGGTGGTAGAAATAGTGCACCTAGGCTTGCTCAAGGCAAGCTAGCTAAGCCCAGATGAATAATAAGAAAGCTCTCTCTAAGGCTCCACACTGAAACTTCCGAGAAAATATGGTGCTAGCTGCAAAGAATTGCTGCTAGGGCCTCCTCAGATGCTCAAAAAAGTTCAGGAAATTAATCCTTTGCTCTCCACCAATAACCCACGAAGGAATTGGCCAAATGTTGACCTTGGAATCTCGGCCTAATTTTCCCCTAGCTTCTCTAGCTACTAGCTGAGTTCAGGCCCCTATTTGACCCCTCCAATCTACCTAGGAGGTTCTTCCAAATTAATCTTGGCCTCTCCTCAATAAACCCTGAAAAACCCAAAAAGGGTTTGTCCTAGTTTTGAAGCTCCAAAATTGACCCCCCAAATCCATAAGCAGAAGACTTGAAGCAAATGTTGTGTTTGTTTTTTGCCAAAATGCTGGAAAATCCCCCACAACACTTCCCTGAACTCCACTTCAAGTTTCAGCCCCTAACTCCCTTCACTCCACAACCTCCAAGCGTGCCTCCTCCAAGAGTTGCATAGTCCCTTTACAGTTGGTGCCACTCCTCTCCACAAACTCGCACTTCTTGCTCTGGTACGAACTGGTATAGGTAGGGCTCCCTCCTTGGGCTGGCACTCGAAGTCCACCAAAGCAAGGGTTGAGATCTCTGCTCGGAGACACTCGTATGCTAAAAAATACTGCAGACTTGGCTTCAGCTCAAGCGTGCAATGTCAATGACACAATTTCTGAATAGATGAATGAATCACCAAAATGAGTGTCACTTGCTTTGTTTATCAAAGAGCCTCCAAGATGCTCATGTGGGCCCAACTCGACTTTCCCCACCAACTTCGCTCCAATGAGAGTGTCTTCCACATGTGGGCCGCAACTTTCCATGGGGTGGCTCCCACGCTCCACTAGAACTGCAATATTTCCCTTCCTTCCTAATGTTTGGGCCCCCACTTAATCCCAAAATTCATGTGGGAGCTCTGAACCCACATTTCCTAAGTGAAAACATGAAATAAGACAAAAATGGGCAAGATTGATATTTCCCTTAGCAATATTGCTAGGTGGGAATATCACATAACAGAGGCAAATTTCCAAATAGCTTCAATGTTTAAACAAAATTTCATTAATTAGGGCACATTCAAAACCATGATATAGCATTCTATGTGTTAGACATTAATCATAGATCAAAATATAGCATTAAAATTCACTTATAAGACAATGCAGAATATATCCATCCCATAAAAAGCCAAAATGAAGCTCCAAGAGAGATAGCTAAAATTTCCACACATCAAAATGCATCCAAATTTGTCCAACAATCGCAGGTCCGAAATTCTCAAGAAGAGATATCAAAATCCAAGTGATGATGGAGAGAATGAGACTAGGCCTCATCTATTTATTCAGGATCTAAGAGTTCAAAAATAAAAGAAAAAGCCCCTTAAATACCTAAAATGTCTAGTAACCCACCCATGGTTACAAGACAACCATGATAGCTCATAAAATAAACCGAATAAGCCTTCTTAATGCCACACTAGGTTGACATGGAGGCCTAGAAGTGAAGCATTGAGGCCTCTTGTACCAAGGATGAGAGTGAGGGCCGCAAAAATGGTGAATAAGAGGGGGACGCCCTCCAAATGCTGCAAAGCATCTCCAAACCCCAATTTGGACTCTGTGGGCTTCAAATGGGTCTCATGGGTTTTCAAATAGTTGAAGATCAAGTCTATGCTCCATCAATGAGGGCTAGAAGATGATACATGCCCTCCCATGTCTCCCTAGGAAAGACATAACCTCCTCCGGGATCTTGATCAACTGCAAAGTGTTGGGTGCAATATGTAGCTTCTTGGGAAACATGGTCTAAGTGCATCATCATCTCTGTATAACTGGGGCATGAACAAGCATGTGGTGATGTTGAAGAATCTCATGGCATGGAAATCAATTCTTTGCATGGCTAGAGGCCCATGGTTTTCTACGCTCACCCTACAAGTGCCATTATGACCCTTTGGAGGGCTTGGATCCCGTATAGGGAGACTAGGTCCAAGATGGAAAAAACCCACTTGTAATCCTGTATAAGGTCCAACGCTATTGATTTGGGGTAGCATCGGATGTGCTCTAGCCATGAAAATTGGTGGAGGGGCTAAAGCACATGAGATCTCCAAGACCCAAAAATGGTTTGGGCAAATTGTATCTGGTTTGGGAGATATTAAAATAATTAATATTTTTAATGGAGTTCCTAAGTCTAAACTTAGGAAAAATAGTATATTAATGTGTATTAATATAAAACTGGGTTAGAAGGTTCCAAAAGTCATGGATCAAGCCAAATCTAATATTAGCTGTTGATTAGAGATTTAATTTTAGCCGTTGAAAGACCAACAAGAGAAGTATAAGAGGAGGCTTGAGGGTCAGTTGGAGAACACCAGATTGATCAGTCATTCATTTTGCTAGAGTGGGGTTGCTAAGAAAATTTGAATAAGTGATCAACAACGAGGGGCAGTGAGTACTAGACAGAGAGGTAGAGACAGTAATGAGAGATCAATGAAGAATCAGAGAGTGAGGGCAGCACTCAGTTCAGGCCACGCAAAGCCCAACAGAGACAACGCAGAGGCCAGAGGGACTGCATCATCCACACAGAGGCTGCTGGAGTGACACAGAGGGTCCCAAAGAATGCGCAGTGTCTCAGAGGGCTAACGCATAGGGTCCTGGGGCTGATGCAGAGGCTAGAAGGGCAAGCGTTGAGCTTCAGAGTCACTGAAGAGGGTTTCGTGGGACATGTTTTCTGAATACCTGTTTCCGAAATAGAGGTATTGTTGCCGTGTATTTTTTCTCTGTCGGGTGAGCTGATTAGGCACCCAATTGTACTCAAGGAAATACTGCATAATAATAAACCCTCAAAATAGTTGCACTGGTTTCCCCGCATTGGGTTTTTCGGAGGACATTTGTCCAAAAATAACGATGTCACTTGTGTGTTTGTTTTCTTTCAGCTATTGATCTGTAGATGTGACTGTATTGTGTTTATTTTGATATTTAAATGTTTTAAAATACTTGTTTGAATTTAAACAAGTAGAAGAAATAAACCAACAGAATATAGATTAATTTTCTAATGGATAGACTTAGAAAATTCAACATGGTATCAAAGCGTGGTTGCAAATCACAGGAAAGCTGAAGGCATTAGCTGAGCAAAGCATTTGCAGCAAATTTAGCTATCCTGAGTGACAGAGTTGATCCTTGCAGAAAGCAACAGAGGAAAGGTTGACGCCGAGGGATTGCGTCATCAGTCCCGGCCAAAGAGAGGCTAGCACAGAGGCTAAGGAGGGCAGAAACGGGCTCACGCAGAGGCTAGAAGGGCTGACGCAGTTGGCTGAGGGAGCTGTTTTCTTGGTGCTGGGATTGCACAGAGCTAAGAGGCTCAATCCTTTAGTTGCTGTGGCGGCGGAAGCTATGGGCAGTTTGCGGTAGCAAAGCTGGTGGGGTACTGTGGTCAGAACAGTACCTAACAGGGCAAAACCAAGGTAGAGGGAGTTGCTGCCAAGGCGGATTTCTAGCCAAGGAATCTGGATCAGTGTTGAAGTTGCACAAAAAATCAGAGAGGGGCAACTTGATGGTTAGCAGAAGGATTTCTAGGAGGGAAATTGGGACCTAGAGGGAGTCCAGAAGAAAACTTCCAGACGGGAAGTAGATAGACTCAACAGGAGTCGAAACGAGAACTTCGAGACGAGAAGTAGAGAGACTCAGCAGGAGTTAAACTGAGAACTTCCAGGTGGGAAGTAGAGAGAATCAGAGCAGTGAAAAGAGAAGAGAAGAGAGATGGTCGTGAATTGGCTGAGAGATTAGGACAGGCTAGACGATGCATCCAACTTTGTGGTCTGGAAGGCCAAGATCTTGTCCATTCTAGACAGACATCGTATCAAGGGCTTCACCTTGAGAGTAGTGGCCATCCTCGTTGACTTGATAGCTAATGAAAGGTACGAGGAGGCAATGGCTAAGGAAAAGTGCATCATCCTTGATGGGGTCAAGGATCACATGGCCCAACATATTGCCGAAAAGGAAATGACAAAGGAGATGTGGGACACTTTGAAGACATTGTACCAGCATACTTCCGTGCAGAGGAATTTGTTACTGGAGAATCAGCTAAGGTCATACCAGATGCAAAAGGGAGAGCAGATAGATCTCTTCCTCAGTCGGTTGAAGGAGATCCAGGACCCACTGACTTCCATAGGGGCTACGCTGGATCAGGAGTTGATGATAAGGACCACACTTAACACAGTCTCCAAGGAGTGGGAGACATTTGCCCATAGCATACTAGGCAGGGCGAGTCTTCCAGATTGGGAAGAATTATGGGCGGCTCTTCGCCAAGAGGAGATCAGACGGCTAACCAAGACAGGAAGTAGCAGCAAAGGAGTTTGAATCAACAAGGAAGAGGAAGAGAATGCAGCTCTGGCATCTGTGGGAAAGCAGGAGAAGAGGAAGAAGAAGGACCTCTCCCAGGTAAAGTACTTCCACTGTGGGGAACTGGGTCACTATGCGAACCATTGTCTGAGGAAGAAGAACAAGGGAGAGGCTTTTGACTCTAAGGCAGCACCAGCAAAGGCGGAGAAAGAAGTCGAGGAGGATGAAGATTGTGCCATGAGTGCTCATGCGCCACTAGAGAAGAAGTGGGTAGACATCGAGCTCTAATCAGGAAGACTACAGGTGATGAGGGGCAGGATCCTTGAGGTACCCAACCTCTTGAATTATACCTTGCTACAAGAGCCCCGAGAAGAGAGTAGCAGGACTTGCGGATGTAGGTAGAGACGGATGAGGATGAAGCGACAGATAATGCTACAGTGCAGGAGTCCTCGGGCAGCATGAGACTAGTAGGCTGCAACAGTGCAAGAGGCACGATAGTGTTTCAATGATGCAAGATGGCACAGAGAGGGTTGCAACGGTGCGAGATGCAAGGAGTTGTTGTAGTAGTGCAGAGGTTAGTAGAGGGAGCACTTGTTAGCGGCAGAGAGAGCTTCAGCGTCAGGAATGTTTCTAGCCTGAAAGGGATGTCAAAAGTTGGGTGGATCAGTTACTTACTTCTCAGTAACTGAGTTGCAGTGCAGTAGCACGATGCAGCATGATGAGAGGGCGATGCAGTGCATATGTAGTGTTGGGAGGATGGACCAATAGCAGCACGAATGCAGAGGAAGCTACCGTATGGATGCAGCAGTGGCAGTGGTAGAGCCATGAGTAGCAGTGCAGAGGATGTTGGGCAGGGAGCCCTAGCATCATCACAGGTACCGTGTCGTATAATCAGAGTGATGCTTAGTGTGGAGTATTACTAGAGCACAATCCTCGCTAAGAGGGAGTGTTGATTTGGGGTAGCATCAGATGTGATCTAACCATGAAAATTGGTGGAGAGGCTAAAGCACATGAGATCTCCAATACCCAGAAATGGTTTGGGTAGATTGTACCCAATTTGGGAGATATTAAAATAATTTATATTTTTAATGGAGTTCCTAAGTCTAAACTTAGGAAAAATAAAATTAATGGGTATTAATATAAAACTGGGTTAGAAGGTTCCAAAAGTCATGGATCAAGCCAAATCTAATCTTAGCCATTGATTAGAGATTTAATCTCGACCGTTGAAATACCAACGAGAAAATTATAAGAGGAGGCTTGAGGGTTAGTTGGAGAACACACTAGAGTGATCAGTCATTTATTTTGCTAGAGTGGGGTTGGTAAGCAAAGTTGAATCAGTGATCAACAGTGAGGGGCAGTGAGTAATGGACAGAGAGGCAGAGACAGTACTGAGAGACCAGCGCAGAAGCAAAGAGCGAGGGAAGCAGTCAGTTCAGGCCACGTAGAGCCCAACAGAGACAACGTAGAGGCTAGAGGGACTGCGTCATCCACGCAGAGGCTGTTGGAGTGACGCAGAGGATCCCAGAGGCTGCGCAGTGCCTCAAAGGGTTGATGCAGAGGGTCCTGGGGCTGACGCAGGTCAGCAGGAGGTCGATGCAGAGGCCAAAAGGGCCAGCGCTGAGCTTCAGGGTCGTCGGAGAGGGTTTCGTGGGACAGGTTTTCTGAATACCTGTTTCCAAATATAGAGGTATTGTTGCCGTGTATTTTTTCTCTGTCGGGTGATCCGGTTAGGCACCCAGTTGTACTCAAGAAAATATTGCATAATAATAAACCCTCAAAATAGCTGCACCAGTTTTCCCGCATTGGGTTTTTCTGGGGACATTTGTCCAAAAATAACGGTGTCACTTGTGTGTTTGTTTTCTTTCAGCGGTTGATCTGTAGATGTTGTCACTGTATTGTGTTTATTTCGGTATTTAAATGTTTTAAATAACTTGTTCGAATTTAAACAAGTAGAAGAAATAAATGAGCAAAATATAGATTAATTTTCTAATGGATAGACTTAGAAAATTCAACAAACGCGTCTCGTCACCTTCCAATACAATAATTCGTTAGTGCAATTGAGTAAGTAAGCTCGCTAATCAAGGGCAGAAGTAGACACTCCATAGTGGCGTTTCCTTCCAATGGGCTTTAGACATGCCCAAATGTTTCCTTCCTTGGAAAGAGAGGTTAATAAAGTACCCTATTAGGTGGTTTCAACCTCTACGGGAATGACAGGTCCAAGGTACATCCGTCAAATGGTAAGTGTCATGTGAAATAGTGATGGAACGGAGTGGAGGCAACAGGGGAGGCTCCACGCTAGATGCCATCGTACAAGGGTAGCTATGATGAAGGAGGCCCACACCTTAGAGTATGAATGTAAAGAGGGAGCAATTGTGGTACATGAGTTATCTTGACACTTGTTTATCCACCCTTCTTTATATGCCTTTTGCCTCTTCATTGCTTTTCTTGATTTTACCGTTCTGGGCTCAAGGGGATGAGAGCATGATGCGTAAGATATATCAGTGATTACCCCCTTAAGGTGGGGCAGTTCATCACCCACCAGGGGTTGGGACATTCATGGGTTCTTTAATGATGCAAAGGGGCACTCATAGGGGCCCTAGGTACCAGGGTGATGCCCATAATGATTAGGGGGAGATCTCATGCTTGGTTTTTTCCCATGTGCTAAATTTTATTGTCTCGGCCATCTTTTGCATTTTGTGGTTCATTTCCTGCTATATGTGGCCAACTTATGTTTTTATCTTTCTATTAGTTGCATCAACCTCAAGGGCATTGTTCCAAGCCTGACCTTAGGTGTGGACAAAGGGAAGGGAGGCTAAAACCTTGTGAACCCAATGGACAAATGTGGACCCAGATGGGGAGAATGTGAAAAGGGCTTGTAATGAGCAAAGGGAAGTGAGATATAATGTATCGGGGAGCAGGACCACGCAACCAAAATCAAGGTTTCCCATGTAGTGCTACTCCTAAATCTAGTAGCCAATAAAGGATATCCCATGGGACTAAGATGCAAGACTAACCGCCAAAGCCGAGATAAGGAAACAAGAGTACATCCCAAGCCCTTTCTTTACTCCTCCAAGTCCCCCCACTAATCCATGCCCAAGTGTGCCCAAGAAAAACAAGCATAAACACCCAATTACATAATGAAAAATCATACCTTCGAGATTAGATGATCCACCTTCAAATATACGATCATGATAGATGAGCGAGGGCTGGCAATGGCTGGCTAAAGTGGCAGAGAATGGTAGCACATTGAGCTATTAGGTGGCGGCTGAATACAAATCTAGGGGAAAAATTGTCCTATAGGGGTCACCCATTGGTGGTGGGTAATAGGCGCAATGTCACCTCAACCAAAACCCCCTTCTCTTTACGGATTTTCACCGATGGGAGGAGTCCTTGTAAAGGAGGAATTGCTCAAAATAGACATGCTAATGATAAGGTACAAAGTGCTAATAACACTTTGAGATCTTTAATAAGGCCTTCAGCCTCAATAGATTTAGAGTCAAATCCACATACACTCTTGTATTTATGAGTAATTTTTAGATTAATTTGCTTCATGACCTTTAAGGGCATGATATTTGTGGAAGCCCCAGAATCTAGCATGTAGTTATGAAGAAAAAGATCATTGACTGGTAACGTAAGCAAAAATGGCTCGTGACCAGGGTTGGTATTAGAGAGGTGTATGTTCTGCAAGGTGTTAGGTGGTTCCTATACTCCCTTAATCCCTAAGGCTTGTTTTATGTGCCATATTTGTGATGGAAGTTTGGCTATTTCTTTGATAGGAACCAGCATGGTCATATTTCCTATAGCAGCCCTTGCATCAATATCAAGTTCAATTTCCTTGTCTTTGGTTTTGTGCTTGGGTTCCCCATTCGAAGGATCCTTTTTGGGGTTATCTTTCTTAGGAGGATCTTTCTTTGGGGGAGGGGATTTCTTAGGAAGAGATTGATTGGGAGGAGGTTCCTTCTTTTTTGATTCTTTAGAGCTTGTGCAATGGTCCTTCTCATTCTTCCTTGAATATTGGACTCATTTGAATCTCCCACTATTATCAACATTGAGGTTAGGCTAACCCATTTTATCTATGGGCTTTGCTTCACTAATTGGTGGATGAGTGTATGTGTCACCTAACATAATTTTGAAGGCTTGGGTTTCACAAACTATGTTCATTGGCTCACCAACCTCCTCATCTTCACTTTCTTCATTATCACTTTACTCATCTTCGGAAGATGACCCTTCTTGTTCCACAACATTGGTTGGAGCTAATGTGTTGGGAACCTGGGGTGGACCTTGCTCGCCTTCATCATTAGTTTTCTTGACAAAAGGCTTATTCTTTGGAACAAAACTTGACTTTTAAGCCTTTTCAAGAGTGGTTAATTTATTCATGTTCAACCTACCCCTAGAGTTCATCTCCTCTGATAATTTGTCAAGTTTCTTAATGGCCATGACTAGGGCTTCCTCAACTTGATCCTTAGACTTGCTCCTTTTGGTTTCTACCTTAGCCCTAAGATGTTTAAACATCTCAATTTTAGAAGCATTTAAATTTTATTCAACATCAATGACAATTTATTTGGCCTGTGCAAGTGTTTTAGACTTTCTTTAATTGATATGTCTATAGCCTTAATGAATTTATCAAGAATTATAACAGGATGTTTGAGAGTGGTTTCGGCCTCATTGGATTTCATATGGAGAAAGTAGAATTTTAGATTTCATTCAAAATCCAACAGACCTATCAGTTTTTCAGGATTTTAGGATTGGAGGATTGTAATGTTTGCATTGAATTTTGTCATGTATTAGGGTATGGAACTCGTATTTAATAAAGAGCACCAATCCCTTTATGTACCTTGATGTTAGTGACATTGGTTTTCGAACTCCTCTAGGATTCGCTCCCAAACCAGGAGCTTCTAAAAATGTCGCTCCCGCTCCCGTTTTCGCTCTTTCTCCCAAGTAACACAAAGAAGAGAAACCATTTGGATAAAAAATGGTTAAATGATCTAGTTTATGTCCAATACAACCTCCGGCTCAGACGAAACCATTTGCTGAAAAAAAGACCTGATTCAGATCCCATTGTGTTGGAACTTGGAAGACATTGATCCAACATCAGATTGGGTAGTGGAGAGTCGTCCAACAGAGTTTGATCCTGATAAGGATCTTGATTTAGATTTAGATATCGAGACATCAGTTGAACTTGACCATGTTGTTCAGTTGAATGCAGATCCCAATCCACCAGCCTCAGTGTCACAGCCAGCATGGACTCCAGTTGTAGGTGCTTCCTCTGCTCAGCCACGACAAAAGCGCAACCGCATATCTACTCTATCTCAGCTTGCATCTGCTGCAGTTGCACAACCTGCTAGTGGTACCACTTCTACAACTGCAGTTGGAGATGATGATGATGAGGAGGAGGCCATGGGGCCCCCTGTCTGACTCTGATGATGATCCAAAGATTGATCGACATGATCTTGGCTCCTCTGGCAGTAGCTACTAGCCAGTAGTACTAGTACTGGAGTCTGGTCACTGTCACAGTTTACTTTTGTTGTAGAGGTCATTTCTAGCCTCCTTGGTTATGTGTTTTTTGTTTTGAGTCTTTGATCATGTATGACAGTTGACTATGTATTGCCATTGGGTACCATTTTGATATAATGGATTGGTTCATAAGCCTACTTTGATCATATGTTGTCTTCCATCTATATTAAAATGCTGTGTGTTTGGAAACATGAATGAAAATCTTTAAAATTATGTTTTTTTATAAAAAAAATAAATATCTAATGTATTTTTTACAACGACCGAGTCATTGAAATCGAGCCGGCTGAGTCATTATCGTTTCGGAGTCGGAGTCGGAGTTTAAAACTATGGTCCCCTTCTCATCTCAGATTTTCAGTGATGGGAAGAGTCCCAGTATCCCTCACTATGATTAATACGTCTACATTAGGGTTCCAAGTGATGAGTCATGGATGGCTCATTCAATGTAAAGACTCAATTGAGGTGTGAGCCTTCGGAGAATCTAGGATGGCTTTCCACGAAAAACCCCTTGAAAGAAATGCTATACAAGACCTAGGGTTGAGGTATTTCACGAAATAAGGGTTCATCCAAGATCAAGATAGTCAAGAGAAAGGTTTCAAATGATATGTTACTAAGGTATGAACCTTCAAGGAAATCCCTAATTTAAAGGGCAGCTTTAAGGGTTCCCACTCGGTACGATGGCTAGGGAATCAATTATCTTAAGCTTAACCATGACAATGGTTTTATAGATGAGGAATGACATGTTATAGAGTTTTGTGAACCCAACGTTTCGGACTAGCAAGTGAGTCCATCTTCAGGGGCTGCGTCAATAGATATTCACTAGATTTTAATGATTTATCCAAGAGCTCTATTTAGGGTATATATAGGTTTTTAAAGAAAAGATATATGAAATAATTTAGATTGGAGATGAGTTTCGCTCTGGATAACCTTAATTTCTGAAACTTTGATGCGCTATCCATCATGTCCCTTCCATGGTAGGACTTGATGTTGTTAAATAATGAATCCATACAGGTGAGTATCGTTTTATAGATGAGGAATGACCTGTTATAGAGTTTTGTGAACCCAACGTTTCGAACTACCAAGTGAGTCCATCATCAGGGGATGCGTCAATAGATATTCACTAGATTTTAATGATTTATCCAAGAGCTCTGTTTAGGGTATATATAGGTTTTTAAAGAAAAGATATATGAAATAATTTAGATTGGAGATGAGTTTCGCTCTGGATAACCTTAATTTCTGGAACTCTGATGCGCTGTCCATCATGTCCCTTCCATGGTAGGACTTGATGTTGTTAAATAATGAATCCATACAGGTGAGTATCGTTTTATAGACGAGCAATGACCTGTTATAGAGTTTTGTGAACCCAACGTTTCGGACTACCAAGTGAGTCCATCATTAGGGGATGCGTCAATAGATATTCACTAGATTTTAATGATTTATCCAAGAGCTCTGTTTAGGGTATATATAGGTTTTTAAAGAAAAGATATATGAAACAATTTAGATTGGAGATGAGTTTCGCTCTGGATAACCTTAATTTCTAGAACTCTGATGTGTTTTCCATCATGTCCCTTCCATGGTAGGACTTGATGTTGTTAAATAATGAATCCATACAGGTGAGTATCGTTTTATAGATGAGGAATGACCTGTTATAGAGTTTTGTGAACCCAATGTTTCGGACTACCAAGTGAGTCCATCATCAGGGGATGCGCCAATAGATATTCACTAGATTTTAATGATTTATCCAAGAGCTCTATTTAGGGTATATATAGGGTTTTAAAGAAAAGATATATGAAATAATTTAGATTGGAGATGAGTTTCACTCTGGATAACCTTAATTTTTGGAACTCTGATGCACTGTCCATCATGTCCCTTCCATGGTAGGACTTGATGTTGTTAAATAATGAATCCATATAGGTGAGTATCGTTTTATAGATGAGGAATGACTTGTTATAGAGTTTTGTGAACCCAACGTTTTGGACTAACAAGTGAGTCCATCATCAGGGGATGCGTCGATAGATATTCACTAGATTTTAATGATTTATCCAATAGCTCTATTTAGGGTATATATAGGTTTTTAAAGAAAAGATATATGAAATAATTTAGATTGGAGATGAGTTTCGCTCTAGATAACCTTAATTTCTGGAAATCTGATGCACAGTCCATCATGTCCCTTCCATGGTAGGACTTGATGTTGTTAAATAATGAATCCATACAGGTGAGTATCGTTTTATAGATGAGGAATGACCTGATATAGAGTTTTGTGAACCCAACGTTTCGGACTACCAAGTGAGTCCATCATCAGGGGATGCGTCAATAGATATTCCCTAGATTTTAATGATTTATCCAAGAGCTCTATTTAGGGTATATATAGGTTTTTAAAGAAAAGATATATGAAATAATTTAGATTAGAGATGAGTTTCGCTCTGGATAACCTTAATTTCTGGAACTCTGATGCGTTGTCATCATGTCCCTTCCATGGTAGGACTTGATGTTGTTAAATAATGAATCCATACAGGTGAGTATCATTTTATAGATGAGGAATGACCTGTTATAGAGTTTTGTGAACCCAACGTTTCGGACTACCAAGTGAGTCCATCATCAGGGATGCGTCAATAGATATTCACTAGATTTTAATGATTTATCCAAGAGCTCTATTTAGGGTATATATAGGTTTTTAAAGAAAAGATATATGAAATAATTTAGATTGGAGATGAGTTTCGCACTGGATAACCTTAATTTCTGGATCTGATGCGCTGTCCATCATGTCCCTTCCATGGTAGGACTTGATGTTGTTAAATAATGAATCCATACAGGTGAGTATCGTTTTATAGATGAGGAATGACCTGTTATAGAGTTTTGTGAACCCAACGTTTCGGACTACCAAGTGAGTCCATCATTAGGGGATGTGTTAATAGATATTCACTAGATTTTAATGATTTATCCAAGAGCTCTATTTAGGGTATATATAGGTTTTTAAAGAAAAGATATATGAAATAATTTAGATTGGAGATGAGTTTCGCTCTGGATAACCTTAATTTCTGGAACTATGATGCACTGTCCATCATGTCCCTTCCATGGTAGGACTTGATGTTGTTAAATAATGAATCCATACAGGTGAGTATCGTTTTATAGATGAGGAATGCCCTGTTATAGAGTTTTGCGAACCCAACGTTTCGGACTACCAAGTGAGTCCATCATCAGGGGATGCGTCAATAGATATTCACTAGATTTTAATGATTTATCCAAGAGCTCTATTTAGGGTATATATAGGTTTTTAAAGAAAAGATATATGAAATAATTTAGATTGGAGTTGAGTTTCGCTCTCGATAACCTTAATTTCTGGAACTCTGATGCGCTGTCCATCATGTCCCTTCCATGCTAGGACTTGATGTTGTTAAATAATGAATCCATACAGGTGAGTATTGTTTTATAGATGAGGAATGATCTGTTATAGAGTTTTGCGAACCCAACGTTTCAGACTACCAACTGAGTCCATCATCAGGGGATGCATCAATAAGTATTCACTAGATTTTAATGATTTATCCAAGAGCTCTATTTAGGGTATATATAGGTTTTTAAAGAAAAGATATATGAAATAATTTAGATTAGAGATGAGTTTCGCTCTGGATAACCTTAATTTCTGGAACTCTGATGCGCTGTCCATCATGTCCCTTCCATGGTAGGACTTGATGTTGTTAAATAATGAATCCATAGAGGTGAGTATCGTTTTATAGATGAGGAATGACCTGTTATAGAGTTTTGCAAACCCAACGTTTTGGACTACCAAGTGAGTTCATCATCAGGGGATGCGTCAATAGATATTCACTAGATTTTAATGATTTATCCAAGAGCTCTATTTAGGGTATATATAGTTTTTTAAAGAAAAGAAATATGAAATAATTTAGATTGGAGATGAGTTTCGCTCTGGATAACCTTAATTTCTGGAACTCTGATGCGCTGTCCATCATGTCCCTTCCATGGTAGGACTTGATGTTGTTAAATAATGAATCCATACAGGTGAGTATCGTTTTATAGATGAGGAATGACCTGTTATAGAGTTTTGTGAACCCAACGTTTCAGACTACCAAGTAAGTCCATCATTAGGGGATGCGTCAATAGATATTCACTAGATTTTAATGATTTATCCAAGAGCTCTATTTAGGGTATATATAGGTTTTTAGAAAAAAGATATATGAAATAATTTAGATTGGAGATGAGTTTCGCTCTGGATATCCTTAATTTCTGGAACTCTGATGCGTTTTCCATCATGTCCCTTCCATGGTAGGACTTGATGTTGTTAAATAATGAATCCATACAGGTCAGTATCGTTTTATAGATGAGGAATGACCTGTTATAGAGTTTTGTGAACCCAACGTTTCAAACTACCAAGTGAGTCCATCATCAGGGGATGCGTCAATAGATATTCACTAGATTTTAATGATTGATCCAAGAGCTTTATTTAGGGTATATATAGGTTTTTAAAGAAAAGATATATGAAATAATTTAGATTGGAGATGAGTTTCGCTCTGGATAACCTTAATTTCTGGAACTCTGACGCGTTGTCCATCATGTCCCTTCCATGGTAGGACTTGATGTTGTTAAATAATAAATCCATACAGGTGAGTATCGTTTTATAGATGAGGAATGACCTGTTATAGAGTTTTGTGAACCCAACGTTTCAGACTACCAAGTGAGTCCATCACCAGGGGATGTGTCAATAGATATTCACTAGATTTTAATGATTTATCCAAGAGCTCTATTTAGGGTATATATAGGTTTTTAAAGAAAAGATATATGAAATAATTTAGATTGGAGATGAGTTTCGCTCTGGATAACCTTAAATTCTGGAACTCTGACGCGCTGTCCATCATGTCCCTTCCATGGTAGGACTTGATGTTGCTAAATAATGAATCCATACAGGTGAGTATCGTTTTATAGATGAGGAATGACCTGTTATAGAGTTTTGTGAACCCAATGTTTCGGACTACCAAGTGAGTCCATCATCAGGGGATGCGTCAATATATATTCACTAGATTTTAATGATTTATCCAAGAGCTCTATTTAGGGTATATATAGGTTTTTAAAGAAAAGATATATGAAATAATTTAGATTGGAGATGAGTTTCGCTCTGGATAACCTTAATTTCTGGAATTCTGATGCGCTGTCCGTCATGTCCCTTCCATGGTAGGACTTGATGTTGTTAAATAATGAATCCATACAGGTGAGTATCGTTTTATAGATGAGGAATGACCTGTTATAGAGTTTTGTGAACCCAACGTTTTGGACTACCAAGTGAGTCCATCATCAGGGGATGCGTCAATAGATATTCACTAGATTTTAATGATTTATCCAAGAGCTCTGTTTAGGGTATATATAGGTTTTTAAAGAAAAGATATATGAAATAATTTAGACTGGAGATGAGTTTCGCTCTGGATAACCTTAATTTCTGGAATTCTGATGCGCTGTCCATCATGTCCCTTCCATGTTAGGACTTGATGTTGTTAAATAATGAATCCATACAGGTGAGTATTGTTTTATAGACGAAGAATGACCTATTATAGAGTTTTGTGAACCCAACGTTTCGGACTACCAAGTAAGTCCATCATCAGGGGATGCGTCAATAGATATTCACTAGATTTTAATGATTTATCCAAGAGCTCTGTTTAGGGTATATATAGGTTTTTAAAGAAAAGATGTATGAAATAATTTAGATTGGAGATGAGTTTTGCTCTAGATAACCTTAATTTCTGGAACTCTGATGCGCTGTCCATCATGTCCCTTCCATGGTAGGACTTGATGTTGTTAAATAATGAATCCATACAGGTGAGTATCGTTTTATAGATGAGGAATGACCTGTTATAGAGTTTTGTGAACCCAACATTTCGGACTACCAAGTGAGTCCATCATCAGGGGATGCGTCAATAGATATTCACTAGATTTTAATGATTTATCCAAGAGCTCTATTTAGGGTATGTATAGGTTTTTAAAGAAAAGATATATGAAATAATTTAGATTGGAGATGAGTTTCGCTCTGGATAACCTTAATTTCTGGAACTCTGATGCGTTGTCCATCATGTCCCTTTCATGGTAGGACTTGATGTTGTTAAATAATGAATCCATATAGGTGAGTATCGTTTTATAGATGAGGAATGATTTGTTATAGAGTTTTGTGAACCCAACGTTTCGGACTACCAAGCGAGTCCATCATCAGGGGATGCGTTAATAGATATTCGCTAGATTTTAATGATTTATCCAAGAGCTCTATTTAGGGTATATATAGGTTTTTAAAGAGAAGATATATGAAATAATTTAGATTGGAGATGAGTTTCGCTCTAGATAATCTTTATTTCTGGAACTCTGATGCGCTGTCCATCATGTCCCTTTCATGGTAGGACTTGATGTTGTTAAATAATGAATCCATACAGGTGAGTATCATTTTATAGATGAGGAATGATCTGTTATAGAGTTTTGTGAACCCAACGTTTTGGACTACCAAGTGAGTCCATCATCAGGGGATGCGTCAATAGATATTCGCTAGATTTTAATGATTTATCCAAGAGCTCTATTTAGGGTATATATAGGTTTTTAAAGAAAAGATATATGAAATAATTTAGATTGGAGATGAGTTTCGCTCTGGATAACCTTAATTTCTGGAACTCTGATGCGCTGTCCATCATGTCCCTTCCATGGTAGGACTTGATGTTG
Source organism: Pinus taeda (assembly GCA_000404065.3). Lineage (NCBI taxonomy): Eukaryota > Viridiplantae > Streptophyta > Pinopsida > Pinales > Pinaceae > Pinus > Pinus taeda. The sequence goes on from APFE031243699.1 coordinate 45,042, forward strand.
TTAAATAATGAATCCATACAGGTGAGTATCGTTTTATAGATGAGGAATGACCTGTTATAGAGTTTTGTGAACCCAATGTTTCGGACTACCAAGTGAGTCCATCATCAGGGGATGCGTTAATAGATATTCACTAGATTTTAATGATTTATCCAAGAGCTCTATTTAGGGTATATATAGGTTTTTAAAGAAAAGATATATGAAATAATTTAGATTGGAGATGAGTTTCGCTCTGGATAACCTTAATTTCTAGAACTCTAATGCGCTGTCCATCATGTCCCTTCCATGGTAGGACTTGATGTTGTTAAATAATGAATACATACAGGTGAGTGTCGTTTTATAGATGAGGAATGACCTATTATAGAGTTTTGTGAACCCAACGTTTCGGACTACCAAGTGAGTCCATCATCACGAGATGCGTCAATAGATATTCACTAGATTTTAATGATTGATCGAAGAGCTCTATAACAGGTCATTCCTCATCTATAAAACGATACTCACCTGTATGGATTCATTATTTAACAACATGAGAATTGTCTCAATTTAAGAGGAGAGCTAGAAGAAACACCAGTGTAGAAGCCTGTCCAGACAATTTTTTAGAAGCTCTCTCCCAGAGGATATCGCACCAAGCCCTAGACAGGCTCCCTTAGCCCTGAGGGGCGAGGAAAAGGAGAGAGACGAAGGTGAAGAAAGAGAATTTTCAATAAGAATATGATCACCAAGGATTCCAGACCAATGCCTGCCTATTGGGAATAATGGATTTGATGATTTCGCTCTTCAAGGAGACCTAATGAAGCTTTGCTAACCCTAGAGGAGGAAACTTCACACTACAATAGAATTTAATACTTCGTTGACAATATTTGATGGAGTTTCAAGGATGCGATATACAAAATTGACCTCTAGGAACATTCTTTCATCATTATTTATGAGTAATGCATACAATCCTTCCAATAATTTTGATGTCTTGTAAATTTTCATTTAATTACGACACATTGATCATGAAATAACATTCCATAGACATTTAAAAAGGTAAAATATAGAATCAAATATTACTTACAAGATGATGAGAATATATCCATTGTTTAGTCAATTTATTGTTATCTAAATTGCTAGTATTAATTGTCAACCCGGGGCTCGTAAGCTGATGAAGTGAGGGTGTACTATATGTACTTAAGTAACTTTCTTAGAGCTTTTGTTGTTTTAGGGGGTTGTTTATGATTGACTTATCTTCCTAAAATGGAATTATGATTATAGACAAATGAGTGCAAGTGTGTGAAAGTGATTTCTATATGAGTGAAAGTGTGTGTGATGGTGGTTTCTAATTGCTTGCCGAACTTGTAAGGGAAAAGAACTTAAATCAAAATGACTTGTAAGTAAATGGCTTGAAAGTAATTGACTTGAAAGTAAATGACCACAATCTAATGGCATTAGTCTCTATCCATACTGCTGCAAATAAAAGAAATAAGAAAATCACTTCAAGGATTGATATTAATGATAATATCCTTCTAACTTTCTGTTTCTGCTGCGTATTTGCCCAAAACACGATGAGAAGGGAGCTGAAAAAAAATCCAAGAATTGATAAAAATCCTAATCTACTTTAATTGACAAATTGTAACACTACTAGACCTTTTCCAACATACTGCTCCTACGTGTGTAATTGTGTGTAAGCAAGTGGAAAAAAAGCGTTAGTATCACAAGCCAAATCTACTCAAATACAAGCTGCAATTAATCAATATTCTGTTCTCTTGAAAGATAAGCTATTCATGATAAGGAGAGCATAAACTAGTTAGCATCCAACTTGTAGAACTATGTTAAAGCTAATCTAGGAAAAACAGAGTAAAGAGGGCAGCATAATGAATAAGACAACTGCAACTACCTTTAGACTTTAAAGCAAATACACACACAAATCTCGGGCTAAAAGAAATCTGCAAGAAAATAACACTGATCAGTTAAAAGAAAGGAAAACAAATAAAGGAAACTATACATGCTTAAGAAATGAACAAGTAAAGGAAATGCTACATAAAATACTTTACAGTGGCACAAATGAGCAGGGGCCCTCTGTCCATTCAGCCACAAGGAAAACTCAGAGATCTGGAAACTTCAAGACAATGCTATGTCGACTTCTTCATTGCAGAAAATACATAAAACAGAGTGCTAGAATAGCACTTAAAAACAGAGTTTAGAATGCTTGAAAATATAACACAGGTTCATCAAAATACAACTGATAAAAAGCTTAATAAGCGTACACAGACGCAGCTATTTATAGAAGTTTCTAAGGTAGCTTATCCGTGCAACTAAATAACTGAAAAGTAAATGACTGTTATGCGTTTTCAGGTTTCTTTGGCACTTCATGCGACTGCGTGGACGAAGTGGTGGTTCTGTCGTCATGGGCAATAAATCCCAGGTTGGATCACGTCCCCTGCCATCTGTAGAACGTGGACAAATCACCGTTTAGGATGACGTGACCAAACAGCTCACAATCACCGCTAAACTGCCTTGAGTTGACCGTGACTTGCCCAGCTTTGACCGTGGAAAAAGATGATGTGGATGGCCGGAAAAA
>APFE031243699.1:73289-91901 GCA_000404065.3 Pinus taeda
ACATAATCAGAAAATTTCGCATAATGAAATAACTATAGGTTTAGAACTTTAACATACCTCAGATCCGCATTTGCTTTGTCTTCTGATGATTTTGCTACTAACCTTTTGTTAACTTTATTACCACTGCTTGATTTTCCTTCTTGAATTTGATGATTTTGATCTGTGTATTTTCTTTCAGACAGACTGTGTTTATTGTGCAGGTGCAGAAGGCTGCAGGAAGGCTAAACGGCTGCAGAATTGTCAAATAGCTGCAGGAAATGTAATGAAGTCTTCCAGCTGCATGAGATACTTTTAGTTGCCTAAAAAAAAATTTATTAGTGAAATGAAATGAAATGAATGGATGAATGAGTGGATGGAAAGCAGTGAGGTGGATGGATGAAATGAAAACAGATGAGATGAAATGGAAAGTGGATGGAATGGTGATGATGATGAAATGAGATAAAAGAGAGATTTTTTTTTTTGGAATGATGATCAAGGGGTTGGCACCTAGATTTCCAAGCAAAACACCATATGGTGTTCTCGAGTGGCTCCCAAGGGACAAATGTGGACCCAGATGGGGAGAATGTCAAAAGGGCTCGTAATGAGTGGAAGGAATTGAGATATATGGTATTAGGGAGTGGGACCACACAACCAAAATCAGGGTTTCCCATGTAGTGCCACTCCTACAACTAGTATCTAATAAAGGATATCCCATGGGACTCGGATACAAGATTAAACCCCAAAGCTGAGATAAGGAAACAAGAGTACAACAAAATCCCTTTCTTTCCTCCAAGTCCCCCCACTAATCCATGCCAAAGTGTGCCTAATAAAAACAAGCATAAACACCCAATTACATAATGAAAAATCTTACCTTTGAGGTTGGATGGCCCACCTTCAAACATATGATCATGACAGATGAGAGAGGGATCGCAATGGCTAGGTAAAGTGGCAGAGAATGGTAGCACATCAAGCTATTAGGTTGCTGCAAGGGGTTTTTGGCTACCGGCTGAAGACAAATCTAGGAGAATTAAAATTCTCCTATAGGGTTCACCCACTGGTGGTGGGTAACAGGCCCAATGTCACCTTAGCTAAAACCCCCTTCTCTTTACGAATTTTCACTGATGGGAGGAGTCATTGTATAGGAGGAATCACTTAAAATAGATATGCCAATGATAAGGTGCAAAGTTCTAATGACACCTTGAGATCTTTAATAAGGCCTTCAATCTCAACAAATTTAGAGTCAGAGCCAAATACATTTTTCTATTTATGAGTAATTTTTCGATTAAGTTGCTTCATGACCTTTAAGGTCATGATATTTGCAGAAGCCCTAGAATCTAGCATGTAGTTATGAAGAAAAAGGTCATTGACAACTAAGGTAAGCAAAAATGGCTTGTGACTAGGGTTGCTATTAGAGGTGTATGTTTGCAAGGTGATAGATGGGTCCTCTACTTCTTCAATCCCTAAGGCTTGCTTTACGCGCCATAGTTGTGATGGAAGTTTGGCTATTTCTTTGATAGGAACCTGCATGTTCATCTTTCCTATAGCAGCCCGTGCATCAATATCAAGTTCAATGTCCTTGTCTTTAGTTTTGTGCTTGAGTTTCCCCTTTGGAGGATCCTTTTTGGGGTTATCTTTCTTAGGAGAATTTTTCTTGGGGGGAGGGAATTGCTTAGGAAGAGATTTCTTGCGAGGAGGCTACTTATTTTTTGATTCTTCAGAGCTTGTGGAATGGTCCTTGTCATTCTTCCTTGAATATTGGACTCCTTTGAATCTCCCACTATTATACACATTGAGTATAGGCTCACCCCTTTTATCTTTGAGCTTCACTTCACTAATGAGGGATGAGTGTATGTGTCACCTAACATAATTTTGAAGGCTTGGGTTTGTCATGTCCCTTCCTAAATTAATTTGGAACAAGATTAATTATTACATTTTGGGGCCAATTTTGGAGGTGATGGGGCCCATTCTATTTTATTAGGAGGTTAGACTTAGCATAAGTTATTTTGTTGTGGTTAAGTTGATGTGGTTAAGTATATGTGGGGGCCACCCACACTAGGAGAATACACACTCCCTAGTTCGATTTTCATGGAGGAGGAGTCGTTGGTTAAATGAGGGTCCCACGATGGAGGGAAAATGGAGGGAAAAGTGCTCCATGAAATCTATATAAGGAAGGCAGCTCTCCTCATTTCATTCATGTTTGACATATCGAATTTCTCTTTGGTTGTTCGAGCTGCTTAGCTGAGTCACTACTTGTTTAGCAAGAGTTCTTCAAGCGAAGAGCTCACCCTTTCTTCAGGGGACTTCGAGTGCCACCCTAGTGAGGTTTTTCTTCAGCCTTTCTGGAGGAGGATTTCATTGTGGTTTCCAGCAGTTGCATTCATCTCCAGGTGGTGCATATTTCTGGATGATGCAATGAAGGAAGGCCGAGTTTGTTTGTGGCATCTTATTGAGGAGTTTTGGCCGGGAGCATTTCTGGAGAGGAGGCATAGGAGATTTTTGTTGTCATTTTGGAGAATTTGGGAGCGGGAGGAGAGTGCTCCTCTGCAGTGTGACTTTCGCGCTCCCTGGCCCAGCGTAGAGGCAACATTTGGGTGCACACGTTGGAGGTAGAGTATCAGTCTTTGACGCTGAACTTTGTCGTGGAAGCTAAGGGACACATTTGTGGAGGAGACTGCTACATTTCCGAAGCTTGGGAGGAGGATTTTGCTTGTATTCCTTGCAGGTTGTATTCTTGAGTAGTTTGGAGGGCATATTGGATGTTGGATTTGGGAGGTTGGATTCAGACCAAACCCTTTCAGGGTTTTTTTGGGTTTTGGTCAAGGAGCTTGGGGCTGAATTTAAAGCATTTTCGAAGCAGTGGAGGTGGATTTTCTTGCAGTTCCTTTCCACCCAATAGTGCAAATTTCTAGGATAGCACAAAGAATAAGAGGAGCAGTCATTTCCATCATTTCAGATCATTGTCTTATCAATTAGGTTCTGTCACGCTTGCCATTGAGGCAAGCCCAGTTGCATTCCTCCATACTATTGTACTTGCTCCATTGATTAATAAAATGGCTCAACTAGTTTTATTTATGGAGTATTTATGAGCCTTTATTGGTTGTTGAAATTTTCTGTATTGTAAATCGTTTTTTATTTGCATATCACTGTTTATTTAAGTTTGGAACATTACAGTGGTATCAAAGCTCAAATTATGGCTTAGTTGTGGGGGAACTCTCCTATGAGTGAGGAAGACTGACAAAATATTACTTACAGGAGGAAAAGGTACCAGAGCAGGGAGAGGGAGTTGAAGATTACTCTAGACATAGAGGATTGTGGGAAGGTAGTGGTAGCAGAGGATATGTGGGAGCCCAAGAGCAGGGAAGAAATGGCCTTCGACAGTGTCTTGAAGGCCTTGATAAATTTGGAAAAAAGGGTAGAAGGAGATGCTGGACGAGATGAAGATGCAGAATTGGGAGCGGAGCGCTCACCGGAGTTCATATTTGCAGAGACTTCAGAGGCTTCTCAACAGCTCGATCACCTTTCACCCACTCCACAGCGGCCATCCTCGAGTGAGCCAACTTGAGCTACTTTACCTTCTTTTATAGCTTTGGCGTAGGGTGAATCGGGTGGAGGAGAGGATACATTGTTGACAGGAGAGCATTTCAGGTACTGGCAGTCCATGGGAGTAGATTTCAGAGAGGCTCTATTTGTTGATTTGTGGTAGCATCGGATGTGCTCTAGCCATGAAAATTACTGGAGAGGCTAAAGCACATGAGATCTCCAAGTCCAAAAAATGGTTTGGGGAAATTCCACACGGTTAGAGTGATATTAATATAATTAATATTTTTAATGGAGTTCCTAAGTTTAAACTTAGGAAAATTAAAATATTAATGGGTATTAATATAAAACTGGGTGAGAATATTCTAAATGACATGGATCAAGCCAAATCTAATCTTAGCTGTTGATTAGAAACTTAATCTCAGTCGTTGAAGACTCAATAGGAGGAGTATAAGAGGAGGTTTGAGGGTCAATTGGAGATAAATCAAGATTGATCAGTCAGTTTAATTTTCTGGAGCGGGGTTTGTTGAGAAAATTCGAAGAAGTGATTTGTTGTAGCGAGGGTAGTGAGTACATCACAGAGAGGCAGAGATAATGCCAGAGGGTCAGCACAGTGACCAAAGAGGCTGACACAGAGGCAGCAGAAGCTATGCAGAGGCAGCTAGTGACTGCGCAGAGGCTGAGGGGCCTGCGTGGGTGACGCAAAAGGGCAGAGTGCTGGCGCCAAGGGCCAAAGCACTGATGCAAAGGGCCAGAGGACTGACGCAGAGGCTTTAGGGGCTAATTTGAAGCTAGTAGGGCTGACGCAGAGCCAAGAGGAAGTGCCAGAAGGATTTTCATGGGGCAGACTAGAGCCGAGAGGCTGAATATCTGTCTCTGAGAAGAGGTATTACTGCTATGTAACAATCTCTGTTGGGTGAGCCATTTCGGCACCCTAGTTGTACTCAAGAAATCTGCATAATAACAAAACCCTCAGAATTGCTATGCCGATTTTCCCGCATTGGGTTTTTCTGGGGATGATTGTCCAAAAATAATGGTGTCCCTTATGTGTTTGTTTCAATATTTTAGTTGATGATCTGTATATGAGTTAAGTCCGCATTTGTGTTTATTTAAGTATTTATATTTACAAATAACTTGTTAATGGAATAAACAAGTAGGAGAAATAAACCAGATAATGTAGTAGGGGTTTCTAACGTGTCAAACTTAGAAATTTCAACACTATCTTTCAGAGATTATTGCTAGCTCAAACAGAATGAGAAGGGGAAGGGCTATGCAAGCCATGGTACGCAAAATAATGAGAGGCACCATGATGGCCAACATTTCTTTGACGTAAATAGAGTACAACCGCTCATGGGGAAGTAGCTTCCAGCTCTCAAAATAAATCAAGTGTCCCCCTTGCATCAAGACTGCTCCTACGCCCTCCCCTAATGCGTCACACTCAAGTACAAAGAGCTGTGAGAAATCTGGAAGTGCGAACATCGGAGAGTTGATCATCACCTATTTGAGGTGCTCAAAGGCCTCCTGTGCCCAGTCTGTCCACTCGAATGCACCTTTCTTGGTCAAATCAGTGAGGGGTGCTACCAACTTTGGAATTCCCTTCACGAACTTCCTATAGTAGGTGCAAACACCAAAAAATCCCCATACCTCTGTCACATTCTTGGGTGTAGACTAGTCCAAAATGGCTTTGATCTTCTTCCGGTGGACCCTCACCCCATCTTCTCCAATGATGTGCCCCAAGTAGAGCATCTCTGTGAGCCCAAACTTGCACTTGGACAACTTCGTGTAGAACTGTTGTCCCTCCAAGATATTGAGCACCTCCTCTAGATGTTGCAAGTGCTCCTTCCATGTCCTGCTATAGATCAATATGTCATCAAAGAAAACAAGGGCATAGTGCCTCAATTTCCCATGAAATACATGGTTCATGCAAGACTGGAATGTGGTTGGTGTGTTGGTTAGCCCAAAGGGCATCACCAAAAACTCAAAATGCCCATAGTGGCAGCGGAAAGTTGTCTTGGGAAGATCCTGCTCACGTACTTTAATCTGCTGGTATGCCAAACGTAGGCCTATGTTGAAAATAACAACAAAAAATGTTAAAATAGCATCTAGAAATTCCAATTTAATTTGTCCTTGAATTAAATTGTAATTCTTTTCTCATAACAACTAGTGATAGTTAACTAAGTTAATTTGACTTTGTTAGCTTAGGAATTTCGAGTTGAAAGTCTATCTAGAGGTATGTAAGTGTGATCCCTAAGTTTTAGGGGTCCAAATTGAGTTTATTTGAGTTGTAATTAGATAAATCAGTTTGACTGAGTTATAGATAGTTAAACTAGTTCTAATTGTTTGTGGAACTAGTAGAGGTCTAGTAGTGAGTTGGTGCACTGGTGCATCCTCAGTGCTACTCCAGCTAACTGAATATTCCCTCATGAGTAACTCATGCATGTCAGTTTAGAGGAAGACCTAGTTGAGACTAGAGTGCAAGGATAGTGTACTATCAGTTGTATAATTTTCCGAGTTGTACAGATGGTGCATGCAATCAGTTGAGAACCTATGTTTGGCAGTTATGAAGTGAGGATTTCCCTTTAAATATGGGCTAATTCTCTCAGGAATTGCGCAAGGAATCAGAAGCTTGGAGGCTTGGAAATTTGGTTAAGTATTGGCCAAAGGAAGTCAGTTAGGCAGAGGATAGGAAATATTTGTGCAAGTTGTGCTCAAGGTTGAGCATAGCATATTGTATTCATCCAGGTTCTTTGACTAAGGGCGCAAGGGAATAGGGGCTTGGAGAGCAACAAAATAGGCTAAGGTTTGGTTTGAGCTAGCTTGTGAGCAGAGAGTTCAGGATACTTGTGTGGAATTGTTCTAGTGAGAACAAGCTTTGTATCTTCACTCATATTTCTGATTTAATGCAATACAGATAGGTGGGGTTTTGAGCTGTGGCTTTCCCTAGGAAAACTTATTGTGTTATGTGCCATTGATTTGTTTTTTTCTTGTTCATATTGTTTTCATCGATCTATTGGCTTCCGTTGGTTGAAAGTAGAAGTAGATTCTTGTCTAGTGCTTTAGTAATTTCATGAGCATGTGAATCTACAGGATATTCTACATGGTATCAGAGCTAGATATGTAGAATTATCTACATGGTATTGGAGCTGATTACAATACAATAGAGGATATTTTGAGTTTGGGGTTACAGGTAAAATTCGAATTTGCAATTCACACTTCAGGGTCGGAAAATGGCTTCTATGGTTTGAGACTTGAGTATGCATTGGATGGTAGCTCAAACTACATAGCTTGGAAGGATAGGATGGAGGCAGTGCTGGAGGATAATGGCCTCAAGGAATTCATTAATCGAGAAAATCTTAAGCCACGAGCATCAGATGAAAAAGATCTGGCCGAATGGAAGAAGTGTGTGGCAAGGGCGAGGTGAATTATGTTTGAAGGAGTTTGAGACCACGTTGTCTCAAGTCTCCATGGTAAGGAAACTACTTATGATATGTGAAAAGCATTGATGGACCTATTTCAGAACAACACTGACCATAGGAAGTTGGCACTGAAGGACAAACTTCAAAAAAATCAAGATGGAGGCGAGTGGCTCAATTCCAAATTACTTCACCAAGTTCACCCATTGTCGGGCTGAGCTTGGAAGTGTTGGAATCACTGTTAGCGAGGATGATATGGTGAGCCTAGCTCTTCTAGGACTTCCCAGGAGTTGGCATAGTTATCAGGACTCTGTGAATGGGAGGGAGAAGCTGCCAAATTGGAATGACTATGATGAGATTTGGTACAGGAGGAGTTTTAATGGAACACCAAAGATGGGACCTCTTCCAAAGAAGTGGGAGAGGAATTTGCCTTAGCGAGTAAGGCAAAGAAGGACTAGGGAAAGAAGTACCAATGCGAGGCGGGCGGTAAGAAGATGGACTTGCCGAAAGTCAAGTGTTTTCACTGTCACGAGCACGGGCAATATGTCACGAATTTCCCACAGAAGAAAGCAAGCAAGAAGGAGCCTATAGTAGCTACAGCAAGTGAATCTCTAGCTTCACAATTCGAACTTGATTTCACTCTCATTGCATGCATGTTCAGCACTATAATGGGAGGCGTGTGGTATCTTGACAGCGGTGCCTCGTTCCATATGACAGGGAACAAAGATCTCTTTAGTGATTTTGAGGAGAAAGACCTCAAGCAGAAGAAAGAGTTTGGAGATGGCGAGATTTATAGTGCTACCAGGTTGGGTACGATTACCTTTCAGAGGGAGTCTAGCTTCCCTCTCAGGATCACAAATGTGATGTATGCTCCAGGACTAAAGAAGAATATTGTTTCAATCACGGTATTGGAAGACCGTGGCTATAATGTGATTTTTAGTAAGTGAAAGATTTTCCTTGGACACATCGCCACGGAATAGGTGAAACAGATTGGTGCACAGGTCAAGAACCTGTATGCACTTGAGATACAAAATGCATGCAAAGCCTTGAGGTGCAAGGCAAAAGTTAAAGACTTGGTGGTTGAGAGGGAGAGTGAATTACCTCTCAACATGAAGCCCCAAAAGAAGCCTCAGAAGCAGTCTCAAAGAATTGTGGAGCAACCACAATTGAAGAAGCAGAGAGGAGACTGAGTGGAGAGATCCACTCAAGCAGAGAAGAAGCAGCCTAAGAAGCAGTCTCAGACAATTGTGGAGCAGCCAAAATTGGAGAAGCAGAGAGGACACTGAGTGGAGTCATCCACTCATGCAGAGACCTCCGTTAGGGGGAAATTTCGATCCAAGTGGGCTGAGGGAGCACAAGTAGCCATATCTCCAGGTATGAGGTGGGGCGATGTGAAGTGATAATCGTAAGAGGGCTGAAATTGGGTAGAGACCATTGAGAGGTTTTGTCTCATGGATCATACCTTGCTACGGGAGCCCAAAGTACATAGTAGCAGGAGGAATCAGTGGCAGTTGATGCAGACAAAGATCAGAGTGACAGAGGCTAGAGCAGTCAAATAATGAAGAGTGCAGAGAAGGGTTGACAACAGTGCAAAAAGGTAGAGTCAACATAAGCGCAGAGTTTTCAATCGACAGAGGCAGTAGCAGTCAAAGACTTTGATGATAGATGCATCATACTAATTCAAGTTGGATGTTTTTTTTAGTTTCAGGAGTTTTTGTAGCAACAACACTAGAGAGAATTGTTGCATGTAGAACATTCCAAAGGTTCAAGATCAAGATAGAGTTGAATTCCTTTCTTGTTGAGAGGGAGTGTTGAAAATAGCATCTAGAAATTTCGATTTAATGTCCTTGAATTAAATTGTAATTATTTTCTCATAGCAACTTGTAATAGTTAACTAAGTTAAGTTGACTTAGTTAGCTTGGGAATTTTGAGTTGGAAGTCTATATGGAGTCATGTAAGTGTGATCCCTAAGTTTTAGGGGTCCAGATGGAGTTTATTTGAGTTGTAACTAGATAACTCAGTTTGACTGAGTTATAGACAATTAAGCTAGTTCTAACTATTTGTGGAACTAGTAGAGATCTAGTAGTGAGTTGGTGCACTGGTGCATCCTCAATGCTACTCCAGCTAATTGAAGATCCCCTCATGAGTAACTCATTCATGTCAGTTTAGAGGAAGACCCAGTTGAGACCACAGTGCAGGGATAGTGTACTATCACTTGTATAATTTTCTGAGTTGTACAGATGGTGCATGCAATTAGTTGAGGACCTATGTTTGGATTGCCCAATTATGAAGTGAGTATTTCCCTTTAAATACGAGCTAATTCTCTCAGGAATTGCACAAGGAATTAGAAGCTTCGAGGCTCGGAAATTTGGCTAAGTATTGGCCAAAGGAAATTAGTCAAGCAAAAGATAGGAAATACTTGTGCAGGTCGAGTTCAAGGTTGAGCATAGCATATTGTATTCATCCAAATTTCTTGACTAAGGGCGCGAGGAAATAGGGGCTTAGAGAGAAGCATAATAAGCTAAGGTTTGGCTTAAGTTAGCTTGTGAGCAGAGAGTTAAGCATACTTGTGTGGAATTGTTCTAGTGAGAACAAGGTTTGTATCTTCACACTCATATTTCTGATTTAATGCAATACAGATAGGCGGGGTTTGAGTTGTGGCTTTCCCTAAGAAAACTTATTGTGTTATGTGCCATTGATTTGTCTTCTTCTTGTTCATATTGTTTTCATCGATCTATTGGCTTCCGCTAGTTGAAAGTAGAAGTAGATGCTTGTCCTGTGCTTTAGTAAATTGCATGAGCTTGTGAATCTATAGGAAATTCTATAGTCTATCTTAGAGAAGTACTTGGCCCTCTAAACTCGTCCATGAACTTGTCAATCCGGGGAATGGGGTACTGGTTCTTCAAGGTCTTCTTGTTGAGGGCACAGTAATCAATGCACATCCTCAATGTGCCATCGTTCTTCTTCACTAGGACAACTGATGAAGCGAAGGGGCTAGAACTGGGCCTGATATGCCCCAAGGCCAACAACTCCTGAATGGCTTGCTCAATCTCATCCCCATAGGCTTTGGGATGTCTATAAGGGGTTGCGATGACCGCCTGCACCCCTGGCTCTAGCTCGATGGTGTGTTCAAATCCTCTGTCAAGTGACCATCCTGGCATAATGTCCCTAAACACTACTGGGTACCTATCTAAGATAGCTTGAATATCTAGGTGGGGTGGCTTGGGCTGACTTCTAACCTCTGAAATCCCCAACTCCACTACCCATTGGATGTCCCCATGTCTCAAATAGACATCCATCCAATGTGCTGAGACTGTTTGTGGTGGGTATGAGTGCATGCCTCTCAAGACCAACAACTTCCCATCTGGCCCCACGTAATCCATCTCCAGCTTTCGCCAATTAGTAGTCACTCACCCAAGAGAGTAGAGCCACTGGACACCCATCACCACATTGGTGTCCGATACATCCACCACAAAGAAATGATCAATCACTGAGTAGTTCTCCATGGTCATTGTCAAAGTAGAGACATATCGGGTACACATCATAATCCTATCCCCTGGAACAAGAACTGCAAACCCCTCAAACTCCTCTATAGTAATTCCTCACCTCTGAACCATATGCACATCAATGAAGTTGTGGGTGGCCCCACTATCTACAAAAACTAAGACACACTGCCCCTGCACTATGCCTCGGATCCTCAAGGTCAAAAATTTGGGAACCCTACGCAATGAAGCAAGCACTCCCCTAGTTGGTGCGAAAGGTGTTCCCCTAAGTGGTGGTGGTGGAGGTCGTCTCCTCACTGCATGTGTCTCGCTGTCACCCCCACCTACCTCCAACTCCATGTCATCCTTCTGGTCACTACCAGAGAACACCTCAATGTAATGGGCCTTGCCAGCTGTGCATCTATGACCTGGTGCCCAAGGTTCCTGACAAGTGAAGCATAGTTTCCTCCGTCAGAGGTTTCTCTTGGTCTCCTCATACAATTGTCCACATCCCTAGTTAGCTCTCGGTGGTGGAGCCTTGGTGTCGCGACCCCTAAGACGGAAAGGGGTTCGTGGTGGGATCGATGCCCTGGTCTTTGGGATTACGTCCACCAAATTCGAGGTGCAAGACTAGGCCTCCAACAATGTGACTATTCAGTGTGATCTCACTAATCCGCGTAAGAGCTCAAGCATCCCCTCGACAAAAGCGTAAACTCTTCTAGCCTCTAATAGGTTCGAAACCATCACAATACCTTAAAAAACTTCGATATGTACTGCTCAGGGTTGACAATCTATTTGAGTTGTGTAAGCTCTCTAAAGTGGGCCTCTGGGTCCTTCTGGTCAAAAATCTCTATCACCCTCTGTGTGAAATCCTCATAAGAAAATACGCGTGCATGCCCAAGAGTAGTCAGCCCATGAAACCATTAGTTGTGGGCTTCACCTCTGAGTGTAAAGTAGCCTTCTTGATGGCCTCTACCTCTGTCATCCGGCTGAGCTAGAAATATGTGTCCAACTTCTACACCCAAGCCCTAGTCATGCACTTGGAAGACCCATCGAATGTCAGAAGGTACATCGTTCCTACGGTGCGTTGTAGCTCTGTGCTCTACATGCTAGAACCCCATGTGCCCCTGCCCCTTTCGTTTTGCTTGAGCTGGCAGAAATCTTTGAACGAGAGTGCAACTCGTAAATGATCCCCCATAGACTGCCACTCCTAGAAATAATCCCCCATGGGCATCTTTTCCTGTCCACCCTGCTCACCCGGTCCTGAGGGAAAAAACGTGGGTAAAGTAGTCCTAGTTGGTCCATTGAAAGCCTGTGGGTGAGTCATTGGTGAATGGTGGTCATATTGATGGGATGATCCTAAAGTTTCCCCAAATAAAAAGTCCCGATGCAAGCTCTTATACTGATTCTGCTGCTTGATTTCATCTAACATCTCCTTCCCTCTGGTCAAATAATTGAGGGCCCTCAAGAGGTTCTCAAATGCTATCTCCTCTTTACTCTTTGGCTCCCCCATATTCACCTCCACCAAGGCCTGCTCCGAAGTCTTAGTATCTGGTCTAATCTCCAACTCCCTTTCCCCGCTCCGGTACCTTTGTCTCCAGTAGGTAACGTCTTCCTATCCTCCAAGGTCATAGGAAAATCCCAGGGTTGAGCCAAGATCTGAGCTTCGATATAGCTGTAATATGCCTACATAGGAATTATAATGATGAACAAAGCAAATAATAACATGCACACACAAAATTTTCAATTTTATTAAATAAAATTGTAGTACAATGGGGGTTTCGTGTAAGTAAATCTAGGGTTTCCAAAAAGGCAAGCTAGACAAGTCCTAGGTGGAAAAATGCAATGCCCAGATGCTGGAATGCGTAACTTTAGCTATGCCCTGCGTTGCCCTGAAGAAATTGCACTGTATGTTGCAAAGGATTTGGTGTATAACCCCCTTCCGATGTTCAAAAAATTCTAGGAAATTAATCTCAAACACCTCTCAAATAACCCACCAAAACCCAGAAAGAGTTTAGTCTAGTTTCGACCCCCGAAATTGACCCCCAATTACCATGTGCTCAACAATTGGTTGGAAATCACGCCCCTCCTGGAAAATTATTGCTCCAACCCTCTAAAATGATGCAAAATGCTAGGGCTCAACTCCTCCGGATAACTCCCTAAATTCCTCAACTCAAATCAGCTCCCAAAGCCACCTCCCTATCTCCCACATGCACCCAAAAAACTCCTCCTGTGCAATCACAGAAAGGGCCATGCTACTACAACAAGGGCTCTCTGCAAAATATAGCTAATCTTGCCCCAAAAACTCCAGTAGTAGATGATGCAATACTCCCCTTGGAATCCTCCACAAGTTTGCTGCTCTTTGCTAACCCCTCCAAGGTAATTCGTACCCTCTCCTATGCCCAAAAAACAACAAGAAAGCCCCACAAAATTCCTGTGAAAATTCTGAACTAGCTCACAATGGTTACGACTTCCTTCCTTGGGCTGGCACTCAAAGTCTACCGAAGCAAGGGGTGAGAAACTCGCTTGAGGATCTTGGGTGCAGACTTGCCTCAACAGCTCAAGCGTGTTGGGTGCAAGTAATTGTCAAAGTGTCAAAAGGTACAAACTAATGTGAGCCTCCTCTATTTATCCTTGGCTACCTATTCCTCATATGGGATCCATCATCGTGTGCCCTCTTTCCCCAAGAGGCTAAAATTGCTTGGTGGTGCATATTTTTCTCTTAGGTGGCCCCCACATTCCACTAGGGGCTCGATTTGCCTATCTTTCCCTTGTGAATGTGCCTTCCTTAATCAAAATTTGGAAGTGGGCTCCTCCAACCCACTTATCCTAAGTTGGAAACCAGAGATGTAAAAAATTGGGCAAAATTATATTCTCACTTAGCAATAGTTGCTAAGTGGGAATATCACAATCCTCCCTGCCTAAATGTTGCTTGTCCCCAAGCAACTGCAAAGATGGGTGATGAAGTACCTGCTCACCCTCCCAAGTGGCATCCTCATCTGGCAAATTCCTCCATCTGACCAAAAATTCATTGATGACCCTGTTCCACAACTGCCTCTCTCTACTGTCCAAAATAGCCTATGGCTCCAATATCAAATGCCCTCATCATCCAAGGGCGGTAACTCTGTAATTGTTGTCACCTGTTGTCCCAGTGCATTTTTTAGGCAAGACAAGTGGAATATATTATGGACCTGACATCTTGGACGCATCTCCAAATCATAAGCTACCTCGCCAACCCGCTTGGTGACCCGGTATGGTCGCTAAAAACATGGCTTAAGCTTCTTGACCCCCTTTTGCTTGAACGAGGACTGCTTGTACAACTGAAGTCTTAGGAAAACCAAATCTCCATCCACAAAATGCCTCTCTACTCTACCCCTGTCTGTGTACAACTTGTTAGGTCCCTATAATACTAGTGTATCCCCCTTATTGTTATTGTTGTGCCCATAAAGCCCCCATATTGTTATTGTTGTGCCCTTACATTATTATTGTTATGTAGGCTCTAATTATAATGTGACCCCTTAGACTCCTATATATACAAAGGAGGTCTTGTCATTCGTATCATCCAAGAATTTTTCATTTATGTAATGTAAAGGAGGTTTCCCCCTCAAAGAGGATAATTTTTAAGTCATTGATCTATCTTTTTGTGAGCTGGTTGCATAACATTTGGTTTCAGAGATTTGGATTCTAGTGTTTCGCTTCTTCAAATGGGTCATCTTGGAATCTTCGCTATAACATTTTTTCTACGAGGCTTCAGAAGTTGAAATTTTTACTACATATAGCCAAACTGAATTTCATCTAAAAATTTTAAAGCTTGGTTAAGAGGAAGTTAGGGTTTTTGCAAGCTCTAGAATTCTGTCTCAAACAGGTGACCTAGGGAACATCATCATATTTTTCATTTCAGGCATCAGATTTAAATTATGTAAAAAGTGGCTGAAAGTGCACAGACTGTAGTTTTTCGTGTATCAATTTCAAGGCCGAAGGTTGTAATAGTGAGATGTGGCATACCGTACAACTTCGATCTACTAAACCAATCAATTATCAGGTCATCGCGGGAGATTTGGCATAACTCTTTCTTAAAGAATCCAATCTCGGTCATACTTGTGGGGTTGGAAAGAAGACTCAAAGAGAAGAAAGTTCAGAACCTGCAGATTCGAAATTACAGAGTTACAACTATTTCAAGATCGAGCTCCTAAAAGAAAGAAAAAGGTGTGTATTTTTTTTTTTAAATTGCATAACCTTTGTTTGAAAAATCAGTTTGAAGTCATTCCAAGTGGATCACATTAACATTCAGTAGCTCGTTCTCATAATAAATAGAGGCTCGCATTCTATACAGAGGTCCACATTCGATTAAAGTGACAACGTATTTATATTGTGACTCGTGGTTCGTTTTATCTATGGCATCACAATTCTCTGTGTATCGGTGGCATTGCTATGACCTATAGTAACTTTTGTGCATTGAATTAACTTTCTCTGGCTCGCTCTTGGCATCACTATGATTTCTATGACTTATGGTGACACTCTGGTAGTGTAATACATGTAATGGTGGCATTATATACTTTGTGGTATCAACCTCCTTCTACTGGTTCTCTACGACACGACATACTCTGGGGCATCATCATCACATTATTGGCACTCTGTGTGTAATGATCCTAAATAGGAATACAAGTGATAATAAAACAAATAATCTGTGCAACAAATTATAAAAACGAAATACACATTAAACATCCATAGAAAATCTACAAATATGGAACTGCTGAGCCATTTTATTACTTTTATGAAGGCTAAATACAATGGATAACAAGATGGTGCACCTGGGCTTTTCTCAATGGACAAGCATATCCAAACCCAGGTGAGAAAATGGTTGAACTGAAGGCTGTCCAACTGCTGCACCAATATGCACTGCGCTGCCCCAGAAAACTGCCTTTCTACTGAAGTTTGAATGGCTGGAAGGTGCACTTCTATTGCCCAGAAAATTATGTGCTTTTAACCCCAGACTCCTTGACCTAAACCCAGAAAACCCACGAAGGATTTTGGCTTGTTTAGACTTCTGAAATTCGACCCCCCTTGGAGCCCAACTTCAACTGCAACTACTAGAAATTGCCTATAAATCCTCCCGGAAATTGCCTATAAACGTGGCCTGCTGGAAATTGCCTATAAATCCTCCTGAAAATGGTCCCAAATTGCAGGCCTGACCCCTTCTATCAAATCCCTGACTTCCTGGATGGGCTTCCAACCTATGGCACCTGCTCCCAAGCTCCACGAAAACTGTTGGAATGGCCTCTGGGCTGTCCCTAGCCCAACAATTCGAACTGCTAGAATGCTGGCTCTGCTGGCTATAAAACTCAACAAGAATGCTGACCTATTGTTCTCTCATCCCTCTAACTCTCCTGGCAAACACCTGATCTATGATAGCTCCTAGCTCCCTCTACATATTCTCAGCTGCCCAAAAATATGCACTCTTTGCTCTGTGCTGAATGATGGTGCTATCTCACAACCTTGGAACTCTTGAAAAGCTTGTGGAACTACCTCTCTAAGGCGAGCACAAATGGTCCCCCAAAGTAGAGGTTGAATCTCATGTTTGAGAGATTCGTGGCTAAACAGCCGATTGACTCAGCTAAATAGGAGAGTGAACAATCAAGTAGTTTGTTTGCAAGATGTAAGAATGAAATCCAAAATGAGAGTTGCTCCCTCTTTATAACTCCTTGGGCCTCCCTTGCCTCATGTGGGCCCCTCCATCCACCTATTTGACTTTCCCTCCAAGCTATTTTAATGGGCCAATTCGATTTCTCATGTGCGTGGCCCCCACATTCCACTAGCAAACCAAATAAAGTCGAATTGCCTCGTAAGTCCCTAAGTCGAAAATGATGGGTACTCTTCCTTAGCCAAAATTGTGCAAAATTGTGTAGCAGCACCTTGTTACAAATGTGTTTGAGAAGGGACATGACAATCCTCCCCTCCCAAATGTTGCTTTCCCTCAAGCAACCTCAAAGCTGAGTGCTCCAACATGTGCTCACCCTCCCAGGTGGCATCCTCATCCGGAAAGTTCTTCCAATGCATCAAGAACTCCCTGATGGTCCTGCTCCTTAGTTTCCTTTCCCTGCTCTCCAAAATGGCCTCAGGTTCCAAAACCAAGTGGCCCTCATCATCCAGTGAGGGTAGATCAGCTATTGTTGTCACTTGTTGTCCCAACACCTTCTTAAGGCATGAGACATGAAAAACATTGTGGATCCTGCTCCCCTGAGGCAGCTCTAACTCATAGGCCACCTCTCTAACTCGTCTAATGACCCGGTAGGGCCTATAGAAGCGTGGTTGTAGCTTCTTGGCCCCCTTCTGCTTCAGCGTGGACTGCATGTAACGCTGTAGTCGGAGGAACACCAAGTCCCCCTCCTCGAAATGCCTCTCTGTCTTGTGCCAATTTGCGTATACCTTCTACTGATTTTGGGTTGTCACCAAGTTATCCTTGAGAGCCTTAAGCATGTCTTGGCTCTCTTGGACCTAATCTTTGGCCTTTGGGGTCCGGCTATCTCCAAAAACAATGTCAGCAAAAGATAATGCATCATATCCATATAAAGCACGGAAAGGATTCATACCAATGGACATGTGGTGGGTGGTGTTGTAGCAGTACTCGCCTAGATGAAACCACCGAATCCAAGCCCTTTGCTGAACGGTCACATAGTTCCTTAGGTACCCCTCAAACCACTGATTAACCATCTCAGTCTGGCCTTTTGTCTGAGGATGGTAGCTGGTGCTAGGAGTGAGCTCGGTTCCGACCAATTTGAAAATCCCTTGCCAGAAGTCTCCCATGAATCTGCTGTCCCTGTCGCTCACAATGTTCTTGGGGAGCCCATGCAATCTGAAAATCTCCCAAAAGAACAATTCTACAACCTGTGCAACTGTGTATCTGGTGGGGATGGCAAAAAAGTGGGCATATTTGGTCAATCTGTTGACCACTACGTAGATGTAGTCCTTCCCCTGCACTGTGGGGAGCCCTGTGATGAAATCCATAAAGATACTTTCCCTTTTCCCCTCGGGGATGGGAAGTGGTTGTAGCAATCTTGCAGGGTGGATCAGTTCCCCCTTATTCCTCTGACACGCCTCACACTCCCGTACGTGCTACAACACGTCCCCTTTGAGGCCCTTCCACATGAATCTCTCCTTGACTGCCATATTAGTTTTTTTGAACCCCTGGTTCCTGAATAATGGTGAATCATGTGCTACGTGGAGCACCCTCTCTCTCAACTACGAGTTAGGTACTAAGAAAATGTTGACCTAAATATGATCTGAGGTTGTCATTGATGTCAACCCAAGCAACACCAAGGATGACCCTGAACTTCCATGGCACATTGGGCATCATCATTCATGGTTTCTCATCTCATAACCATTATAGGAATACTCTACTCAAAAATATCTATCGATATATAGCTCTCCTCGTAATTCCTCACGGTTTGTAAGTTATTCAAGATTGAAGTTAGTAAGCCCAATTAGTGGGTTAAAACCCCATGGGGTCGTGGCATGGCATTTATCATTGATTTTGGTCATTGAATAGTCAATAATTAATAATTTTTTAAGCTCCTAAAATCCCTCCAACATTCTCTATAGAAGCCCCTCTCAACTCTATAAAAAGAAATCTCATATATCCTCAAAAGTAGGGATTGTGGAATTTTCGATATAACTTTATTTCTGCGAAGTCTTAGATGCTGAAATTAAAACTCATTTGAGCCAAAATCTTGATGAATGTCGTGACCGAATTTCAAATCTTGGTTCTCTATATTTTCAGAGATATGATCTGTGGAAGTTAGGGTTTTTGTAGGCTCTCGAATTTCATCTCAAAGAGGTGACTTTGAGAAAATCATCATAACTCTCTCTCTGAAAAGCGGATTGGAATTCTGTAAACAGTGATGGATAGTGCACGGATTGTAGTTTCTGTGTATCAATTTCAGATCCGAAAGAGGAAACAGTGACACGTGGCATGCCGTACAACTTTTCTCTACTGAATTAATCCATAATTAGGTCATTGTGAGAGATTGGGCATAACTTTGCCTTGAAGAATCCAAATCGGGTTAGACCCATGGCATTGGAAAGAAGACTCATAGGGCTACTATAGGACCGAAAATCACATATGGGGGATCTGAAATCACAGAGATACATCAGATTCAATATCGTGCTCCTAGAAGGCAAGAAAAAACTAGATCAAGCGTTGT